>CM019067.1:141507859-141645777 GCA_009667805.1 Leptobrachium leishanense | reverse complement strand
ACTGAGACAGCTTGCAATAGCGATAAGGGAACACTGTACTCATCACCATTTTATTAATGAAAGGAGGGTACCATGTGTGCTGTGAAGGAGTGTGTACACATGGTACCACCTACAGTAACGGGATGTGTTATTTTGGCTAAATTAATCCCAATCCAGAGGGTAAGGGGAGGACACTAGTTCAACACAATACTTCACCCTAGGTATCACTGGTGTTTGAAAGACAGAAGAGAGAGCTATTCAAGAAAGCCGGATCGAATATGGGATGGCTTCCAGCATGGACTGGATGGGGAAGAGAGTTGAATGGCAAGAATGAACAGTTATGCCAGTTTGATGGATGAGATTTTGAATAAGACTAGTTGGGATAATTCAGTGTTGAATCTGGAAGTACGAGAGATACGAAAGGTGCAAATGATACACAATATGGCAATAGAACAGATTAGTGCAGCCCTGAAATGGATTGTGTGAGATGACGATGCATTATGAATGTTGCACTTTCATTCAAGAACGCTACACATGATATCCCTGACTATTAACAGGTAATTCAAGATCACACAAAGAAAAGGTAGCACAGTTGCAGAACACAGCAAGGAGGATCGCTGCTGAAGGCTGGAATCCACTCCGTGGGTTCGGAGCAATCGGAGATTGGTTTGGATCCATTATGAGATTTATTTGCAGATTGGATCTATGATTCTGATGGTGGTGGTGATCTTGATCGTAGGAGCAATACTGTATCGTATAGGCCTTTGTCTCTGGCCACTATGCAAGAAGGCACTGACACCTGCACAGACAAAACGATACCACTGATTATCCCACAAGTATGTTTCCCGACGAAAATAGGCCCCCCAAAGTATGAGGAACTCGAGAATAAAAATAGCGAGGTGTAATGGCTTACAAGTCTCAGGAGAAGAGCCTGAGGCTTGAAGCCAAGGGGGGATGAAAGTGGAAATAGGCTGGAGGATGGCGCCATTATAAGCCAGGCGACCATCTTGTTCAGAATATTGGTTCACTTGAAAAATAACTAGGCAGGTTTTTAGCTGAAACTAGAATGAAGTGTACGTAGAAATTTAGGAATGTGTTAGATTAGCAGAAAAAATAATTAGAATCTGAGAAGGTCCAGGCTGTGCTTGCACGGAGGAGAGAAAGAGAAGTAGAATACACCAAGGTCATTGAGGCCCGCAGAAAGACAAAGGGTATAGAGATCAGACCAGGTGTTAGCTGTAACAAATGATTGAAGACGCTAGGGAAGGGCGCAGCCGGAATAGTAGGAGCAACTAATCATGATTTACTGAAAACTAACACAAAGTTTGCCAATTTACGGCCCATTAATGGAATGTCTTTGTATTAGCCAAAGGAGGTATTAACCCACGTGGGGTGGGATAGTGGTCACCGGGAGGTGGCTAATTGGGATGTACCTAATTATGTATTTGGGGATAAAACCTCATGACACTGTGTAATCGATGCTCAGTCTTTTGCGATTCAAACCTGTGCTGAGCATTCTGTGACGTCACAATAAAGTTTGGCTTTCCTGAAGAAGACTCGTGTCCAGACAATCCTTGCTCGTGTCCGGTCTGGCCTCGTCCCGAGTGAACCAAGTGGATTCCGGTAACAGTCAGGATGTGTAGGGTGTTCCTTTAAATTAAGCTCTGACTGCAGTCAGCCCACAGAGACTGCTGCCTATTTTATGGTTTTTGGGGACTTTGTGGCCGCTCCTACTGTGTGGAACCTGGAGTGAACTTGTGCTGGTAAAGGGTATGTTGTTTCTCGTAACAATTTTTTGTTTGTGAGAGACAGAGGTAGAGAATGGGGCTAGTGCCACTCACTCTGGGGGGTGGTATGGGGCCAGTGCCACTCACTCTGGGGGGTGGTATGGGGCCAGTGCCACTCACTCTGGGGGGTGGTATGGGGCCAGTGCCACTCACTCTGAGGGAGTATGGGGCCACTCAATCTGGTGGGGGGTATGGGGCCACTCAATCTGGTGGGGGGTATGGGGCCACTCAATCTGGCGGGGTTATGGGGCCACTCACTCTGTGGGGGGTATAGGGCCAATTACTCTGGGGGGCATGGGGCCACTCACAGAGGGAACAGTAAATAGGACTATGCATAGCAGGGTTAGGGTATAATCCATTCTAGCAGGGATGGTACTAATCATTCTGGGGGTGGGGGTGGTAGGAGAGGGTTGAATGGGTTACTCCTATGTTTGGGCACAGGGCCTGGGGGGTTATCATTGAGACAGAAGTGAAAACAAGTGGTTCAGTAAGGGCCCCGTTTTTTCTGATGGCAGATTGGCAGCATCCCTTCACATGATAAGATTAGGAGAGATACTGTGGAAAAGGAAAACACTGAATCCAAAGGGTTAATTCCAGCAAATTTAATTTCAAGGATTAATATTCAGGATATTTGACTCATACTGCTGTGTTTAACCCTTTCGTCTCCTTCTTTCTGTGTTACCATGCTGTTATGTTTAACGTCCTCCACTCCTCCTGGCTGTGCTGCCAGATCTTTAACCCCTCATTCTCCTGGCTGTGCTGCCAGGGGGTTTATTCTCCAGCCGCAGTGCCCTGGCCGCACACAGGCGTGCAGTAGTAGCGGACGTGCAGCAGGTGGCGCTGCAGCCAATGTGTGTGTGAGAGATCTGTAGTTGGGAGTGAGTGCGCGGTGCAGGCCCAGCTCTCAGGCTCCAGGTAATGTTTACTCATAGTGTGGGGGGCTCCCAGCTGCATGGCGGCCCCAATATAGCGGGGTGGGGGCAAACGCAGGCCTGGCACTCGCAGAGAGGGCCCGGTCTCACTCAGAGGACCCTCCCGCCGTAAGTGGAGCCCGCACTGTGACATTGACAGGCTGTCCTCGTTGTTCTGCCATGTGGTTAACTCACTGCTGCACCGGGAGGGCAGAGACAAACATGGCAGAGTGCGGGGAGCACAGCGGCAGAGACAGTGGCACATTCCTGGCAGGACCACTAACTATGGCAGACCTCTGTGATATATGTTTAGCAAACACCCACTCAATATGTGTAACAGACCCCCCACACTCTTTAAGCGTGACAAACCCCCACTCATTATGCGTGACCGACCCCCACTCATTACGCGTGACCGACCCCCACTCATTACGCGTGACCGACCCCCACTCATTACGTGTGACTGACCCCCACTCATTACGCGTGACCGACCCCCACTCATTACGCGTGACCGACCCCCACTCATTACGCGTGACCGACCCCCACTCATTACGCGTGACCGACCCCCACTCATTACGCGTGACCGACCCCCACTCATTTACCGTGACCGAACCCCCACTCATTACGCGGTGAGCCCCGACCCCCACTCATTACGCGTGACCGACCCCTCCACTCTGCATGGACAGACCCTCCACTCTGCGTGACAGACCCTCCACTCTGCGTGACAGACCCCTCCACTCTGCGTGACAGACTCCCCACTCTGTATGCGTGACACTCCCCCCACTCTGCATGCGTGACAGACCCTCCACTCTGCATGCGTGACAGACCCTCCACTCTGCATGCGTGACAGACCCTCCACTCTGCGTGACAGACCCTCCACTCTGCGTGACAGACTCCCCACTCTGTATGCGTGACAGACTCTCCCCACTCTGTATGCGTGACAGACTCTCCCCACTCTGTATGCGTGACACTCCCCCCACTCTGCATGCGTGACAGACCCTCCACTCTGCGTGACAGACCCTCCACTCTGCGTGACAGACCCTCCACTCGGCGTGACAGACCCCCCACTTTGTATGCGTGACACTCCCCCCACTCTGTATGCGTGACAGGCTCCCCCCACTCTGTATGCGTGACAGACTCTCCCCACTCTGTATGCGTGACACTCCCCCCCCCACTCTGTATGCGTGACACTCCCCCCACTCTGTATGCGTGACAGACCCTCCACTCTGCATGCGTGACAGACCCTCCACTCTGCGTGACAGACCCTCCACTCTGCGTGACAGACCCCCACTTTGTATGCGTGACACTCCCCCCACTCTGTATGCGTGACAGGCTCCCCCCACTCTGTATGCGTGAACAGACCCCCACTCTGTATGCGTGACAGACTCCCCCCACTCTGTATGCGTGACAGACTCCCCCACTCTGTATGCGTGACAGACTCCCCCCACTCTGTATGCGTGACAGACTCCCCCCACTCTGTATGCGTGACAGACTCCCCCCACTCTGTATGCGTGACAGACTCCCCCCACTTTGTATGCGTGACAGACTCCCCCCACTCTGTATGCGTGACAGACTCCCCCCACTTTGTATGCGTGACAGACTCCCCCCACTATGTATGCGTGACAGACCATCCACTCTGCGTGACAGACTCCCCACTCTGTATGCGTGACAGACCCCCCACTCTGCGTGACAGACCCCCCACTCTGCGTGACAGACCCCCACTCTGCGTGACAGACCCCCCACTCTGCGTGACAGACCCCCCACTCTGCGTGACAGACCCCCCACTCTGCGTGACAGACCCCCCACTCTGCGTGACAGACCCCCACTTTGTATGCGTGACACTCCCCCCACTTTGTATGCGTGACACTCCCCCCACTTTGTATGCGTGACACTCCCCCCACTTTGTATGCGTGACAGACTCCCCCCACTCTGTATTCGTGACAGACTCCCCCCACTCTGTATTCGTGACAGACTCCCCCCACTCTGTATGCGTGACAGACTCCCCCACTTTGTATGCGTGACAGACTCCCCCCACTCTGTATGCGTGACAGACTCCCCCCACTTTGTATGCGTGACAGACTCCCCCCACTTTGTATGCGTGACAGACTCCCCCCCACTTTGTATGCGTGACAGACCCCCCACTCTGTATGCGTGACAGACCCCCCACTATGTATGCGTGACAGACCCCCCCACTCTGTATGCGTGACAGACCCCCCACTCTGTATGCGTGACAGACCCCCCCACTCTGTATGCGTGACAGACCCCCCACTCTGTATGCGTGACAGACCCCCCCACTCTGTATGCGTGACAGACCCCCCACTCTGTATGCGTGACAGACCCCCCCACTCTGTATGCGTGACAGACCCCCCACCACTCTGTATGCGTGACAGACCCCCCCACTCTGATGCGTGACAGACCCCCCCACTCTGTATGCGTGACAGACCCCCCCACTCTGTATGCGTGACAGACCCCCCCACTCTGTATGCGTGACAGACCCCCCCACTCTGTATGCGTGACAGACCCCCCCACTCTGTATGCGTGACAGACCCCCCCACTCTGTATGCGTGACAGACCCCCCCACTCTGTATGCGTGACAGACCCCCCCACTCTGTATGCTGACAGACCCTCCACTCTGCGTGACAGACTCCCCACTCTGTATGCGTGACAGACTCCCCCCCCCCCCCCACTCTGTATGCGTGACAGACTCCCCCCCACTCTGTATGCGTGACAGACTCCCTCCACTCTGTATGCGTGACAGACTCCCTCCACTCTGTATGCGTGACAGACTCCCTCCACTCTGTATGCGTGACAGACTCCCCCCACTTTGTATGCGTGACAGACTCCCCCCCACTTGTATGCGTGACAGACTCCCCCCACTTTGTATGCGTGACAGACTCCCCCCACTTGTATGCGTGACAGACTCCCCCCCTTTGTATGCGTTACAGAACTCCCCCCTCTGTATGCGTGACAGACTCCCCCCCCCCCAACTCTGTATGCGTGACAGACTCCCTCCACTCTGTATGCGTGACAGACTCCCCCCACTTTGTATGCGTGACAGACTTCCCCCACTTTGTATGCGTTACAGACTCCCCCCTCTGTATGCGTGACAGACTCCCCCCCCCCCCCCAACTCTGTATGCGTGACAGACTCCTCCCACTCTGTATGCGTGACAGACTCCCCCCACTTTGTATGCGTGACAGACTTCCCCCACTTTGTATGCGTTACAGACCCCCCCCCTCTGTATGCGTGACAGACTCCCCCCCACTCTGTATGCGTGACAGACTCCCCCCCCCACTCTGTATGCGTGACAGACCCCCACTCTGTATGCGTGACAGACCCCCCCACTCTGTATGCGTGACAGACCCCCCACTCTGTATGCGTGACAGACCCCCCACTCTGTATGCGTGAACAGAAACCCCACTCTGTATGCGTGACAGACCCCCCCACTCTGTATGTGTGACAGACCCCCCCACTCTGTATGTGTGACAGACCCCCCCACTCTGTATGTGTGACAGACCCCCCAATCTGTACTTGTGACAGACCCCCCCACTCTGTATGCGTGACAGAAACCCCACTCTGTATGCGTGACAGACCCCCCCACTCTTTACGTGTGACAGACTCCCCACTCTTTACGTGCGACAGACCCCCCCTCTGTACTTGTGACAGATCCCCCCTCTGTACGTGTGACAGACCCCCCCCATACATGTGACAGACACCACCTCTATATGTGTGGCAGACCCCCCCCCCCATTATAATGATTTATGGCAGATATGCCCCATCCCCATTATATACATGGCAGATATCCGGATTGTTTCTTGTAGCTCTTTAGTGACTGTATGTCTCATCATCCTCAGAGTAGCAGGCTCATTGCTGAGGAAGATTGAAGCTTTGCGCTTTGTGTGTTTTAACATTTCTGATCATGCCTGCTGCTTCCTACTAATCATGGCACTGACATGATGACTTGCTTTCTGACTTCCTCAAAACACATTCCCCCTCCAGTGAGGTCACAGCAGACTCCAGATCCTGCCTCTTTCCTGAAAAACATGCTACCAGGGGGTCAAGTCGAGGCGGAACGCGTGGGAACGTAGCTCCTCCACTATTTTTGTTGAGGGAACTTTCCCATTGTTCCCACACAAAATAAAGCTCGTACCCCGGTGCTCCATCATATCTGTCCCTGTGCACAATATATAGAGGATTTATCATACTTTTGCTAAAATCTATATATATTTATATAATCAGATTTGAGTGTGTGTTTGTGTTTAGTGCGAGATGATTAGTGATAATTAGGGAACGGAACACCTCAGATTATCTGTTGCTTCTGTCGAGCCCTGACAGCCCGATGAAGGAATATTACGATAGTTAATATAATACAGAGCGAGGTGCTTTTCTGTAATAATGTTAGTTTTCGTTAAGCAGTGCCCCTTCACTCTGCAAGCAAGAAACATCCCAAGGCAAGAGCAATCAACCCAGGATCAACTGTGCACAGAGAAAACACATTTTAGTGAAAAAAAGTGATTACTGTATACCTTTTTATCACAAGTATAATTAAATAACATAAAGGAGACTTTTTATCTCTATATCACTTAAATGTATTTACAGTACTTCTTTTATGACCATGGAACGGCCAACAAAGATTTTTAATAGGTCTTTTTAGAGCATTGTATTCTTGCTATGAGATGCGCAATATTTCAGTAACCCAAACACAATTCACTGTTTAGTAAAAAGATTACAACATTGTCTCTATCAGGTCTATTCACTCAAGGTGAAACTCAGGAGAATTGGCAGAAGAGAACAATCTAGACCAGTGGTTCTCAACCTGTGGACCCTCAGGACCCACAATTGTCCTTGGTCATTAAGTCGCGACCCAAACATAAATGAATTTCTGAAACATTATAATTTATTCCACAAAACAACGTGCGCAATATTCTACAATGTATACACTTTGTAAACAATCAGGGATTCTTTCCAAAATGGATAGTGCATTGATCACAGCACTAGTGAAAACGAAAGCAAAAACCCAATAAAATAAGCTGTAATTGAAACCTATGAAATTAATTAGAACTTATGGGAAAACCTGGGGATGCTTATTGCTCTTAAGTGTCTCAAAGTCTGGGGTGATCGTAGACAAAGCCACTCTAAATCACTACTGAATGAATAATACAATATTATAAAAAAAAACTTAAACTGACCTGCTCTGCGCTCTCCCGCCATCCGTCTCTGCCACTGCATGCATTATTTCTTCACCGCAGTGGCAGCCTGCCCTCCTCAGCCTTCGCAAGATGTGTAGCTGAACGTTATGCTAATCGCGTAAGATCAAGCTGGCCAAGAGATTGAGAAGACTGCAGCGTGTGTCTGGTGCTGCCTACTTCCTGAACCTACGCTCTTCAGTGCCTCAGAGAGGCACTAAGAGCAATGGAATAGCTTGGACCAGTGGGAAAGCACCATTGGTGAGGGAGGTAGCTGCACCGCCTTGTATGCTGCAGGTAAGATGCATCAGCAGGTCCCAAGCATGAGAGGCCTGGGGGAACTTTCCCCGTGACCCAGTCAGCCCCTGGTCTCGACCCACTACTTGAGAAACACTGGACTAGACGGACTGCCCCCATATTGCAATGCGCGGCAGAATTCAGGGGCAAGTTTGTCGCTTATTGAGTAACCCCTATAGTAATGTGCAGCGTGTATGATCGTATCACAGAGCTCCACAATAATAAAACTGACGCTCCTGCACATTACTGAGAGTTTTATTGCTGTGCAGTTGCATCTTTTACTTTGGGTTCTGATCCTAGAAGGCCTCACTAACAGAGAGATGCTCTTAAAAGACCATGTAAAACATTGAGACCCCCTCCAGGACCAATTACTCTCCACTATTGCAATCTGTTAATGTTTTGTAATAGATTAATAGGAAATTCCTTGTTATCAAGACCCCGAGCTCTCTGGATTTTAGAATCCAGTTAGGATTCAGATTCTGGAGGTGGGGGCAGCATGGATGCCAAGATACACTGGCTGCTGCAGCACCATCAGAAAAATCCACACTAGGAGAGGAGATTGGTATGGGGAATGTTGTGATTCTTCTGAATTGTAACGTCAGTCTCTTTTTAATCGTATGTGAATCAAATGGAACCAAGCAATAGCATAAATACTACAAATTGTCTCTTGTTTATGTCCACACATTATTCATTTTTTCTAATCAAAGAAGGTCTTACAGATGGAATGGACAAGTTGGCGTGTGTGTGTGTGTGTGTATGTATGTATGTATGTATGTATGTATATTAGTGTGTGTTATTACTGAAATGGCCCAGAGGAGAGTGCTGTGTGCCAATAGGAAGCTAGCCAGTTGGTGGGAGAGCGATGGGGAGCTCTGTTGTCAGCAGATTTCAGATGCTGTCCTCTGCTCACGTAGCATTTTAGAGAGCCCCCACCCTGACATCAGGAACGTCACGTCTTCTGTGCTCCAGCTCTGACTCACAGCAAGGCTGTGCTGTCATTTATCAAGTGAACACACACACACACAGCAGCTTTTTCTCCAGGTTGTTGCAGGCTTTTACATCAGTGTACTCTCTAATCGTGCCTTGGTAAGATGCATAACTTATTATTGTCATCATTTATATAGCGCCAACAGTTTCCGCAGCGCTTTACAATAACCGGACATAGGATGGAAACACTAGGTGTAGAGGGCCCTGCTCATAGGAGCTTACAATGTAGAGTGGATAAACTGGTAAATAGTGAAAAAAATTAATATTCATAAATAAAATCAAGACTTTTATATGTGTTTCTGCAAGACAATTGTTTAACTACTAGGGGCAGTATGTGGTTTTCCAACGTCCTGGATGCAGTAGAAAACATTGTGGATTGTGTCACATTGACTTTTGAGATAAGATGTAGTCATGAAACTCGTGTGTGTGTGTATATATATATATACACAAAGGCTCAGTTAAATATACTCTTGAAACCTATGCCTAAAATTGTACATTTTTTCAATCATGGGGCAGCATTAAATGAAAGCATTGTGTGTGTGTGTGTGTGTGTATTCTTTGTGATTTACATTGGTGCTGTTTTATTCTTTCTTTTTTCTAGGTATAGTACCAATGACTTTTCTTCCACTACACACCCGAAGGTTTGCAAGCCAGGTATACTGTGTATTGGTTCCGAGATCGCACAAGAAAGGCGTCCCTGTGGAAATGACACGTCCAAGTTCAAGTAAGTGATATTTCAGTGTTTCCTATACAAACTAACACTTCGATGAGAGGTCTTTAGTTGGCTTGTAGTATAAAAGGTTTGAAGTGTAAGACGCAATACAAGGAATACAGATTTGTTATGTACAGAAAGTTTAGCAAAACTCTGTGCTGAAAACGGGGGGGTTATTTTCCCAGCCATGTCTCATGAGGTGGATATTTCATTCATCATAAATATCAAAGTGATATTGTTAGCGGAATCAGACGGGTTCACTCGGGACGAGGCCGGACCGGACACGAGCAAGGATTGTCTGAACACGAGTCTCTTCAGGAAAGGCAAACTTTATTGTGATATCACAACAGATGCTCAAACAGGATTCAATCGCAAAGAATGAGCCCCGTCTCCCCCGTGACATCCAATCTTATATCCCAAATACACAATTAGGTACCTCCCAATCAGCCCACCTCCCGGTTACGCTATCCCACCCTACGTGGGTTAATACCTCCCTTTGGCTAACACAAAGACATTCCATTAAATTGGCCGTAAATTGGCAAGCTTTATATTAGTAACAATAAATCATGGTTAGTTTCTCCCACTGTTGCGGGCTGCGCCTGGTTCCCTAGCGCCTTCAGTCATTTGTTACAAATGGCACCTGGCCTGATCTCTATACTCCTTTGTATTTCTGCGGGCCCCAACGACCTTGGAGTATCTTTCTTCGGTGCCGGGAACAGCAGAGATCTTTCTCAGCGCTTTGATTGTTTTTCTGCTAATCTCAGCACATTACTAAATTTCTACATATGCTTCATTCTAATTTCAGCTAAAAACCTGCCTAGTTATATACAAGTGAACCAATATTCTGAACAAGATGGTCGCCTGGCTTATAATAGCGGCCATCTTCCAGCCTATTGCCACTACAATATCATATCATTACCCATTTCCAGCATCAGATACCACCATGTTTCTCCTCCCTGGCTGTCAGTGATGGACGGTCATCATGCTGTGTGGTGAACCCTTTTCGTCCTCCCATTGACTTTTACATAGCGTTCTTACTCGATTGGCTGCAAAGGGTGACTGGAGTGCTGTCCTGTAAGAATGTTGCAGTCAGAGCTGTCACTCTGGTGGCCCGCTGCCGGGAGGGAGCGACCGCATATCCCTGACGGAAAATTACGCAACGTTTTCCCATATGGTATGGGAAAACACTGATAAATTCTGTTAAATGTACATGTGACATTGGCCATAGAAGCCGATCTGTCACCTTAAGAAGTATTGTAATTAATATTCAGGCATGTTGCACATAAGATAAGCCTTAGGTGCCAGCTCATTATCTGAAAGAAACCTGTGTGTTACTGGGAACATAGACGTGCCAGGACTAATGTACCATATCTTGTATTCAGCATCAGACCTGTGCATTATATGCTCGTTTTGGGTGGATACTTGACTGATCTGTTTTGGAGCCATTGACTGTGACAGGAATAAATGAGGCAATTTCTAATATCATGGCGTTGGTAATTTTCTGAGCAAACGTTATAAACTGTAACCCTCAGCTATGGAAAAGGAGGGAGACTAATTCCATCAGCACATACCATTTCTTATACTATCCCAGGAGGTTGCACGAAATTGATTTATCCTGGGACCCCTCCTGTGTCCTTTCAGCCCCGCTGTGGTGGGATAAACTAAGCAATACACATTTTATATGAGCGTCACAGCTGGCTGTCACTTCCTGCGCAGAGATCACTGCAGTTGTTGCGAAGCCTTACGGTGAACAGATTGATCTGATGTCTTTCCAAGCTCAGAGCAATGCGTGGCTTTGTGTCATACCATGACCATCTCTTTGTTCATTCTCCTTAATGTCAGCTCCATGCATTGATAGATAGAAGGTGGCCTCCTCTGATTATGAATGCTTTGTCGGAGTATGAAAGCCGCGTCCACTCACCCTCGCTCTATAAAGAATAATGCTATATTCAACCTGTTGTGAGTCCTGTAGATATTAAGCACTGATTCACATGTCTTTTTTTAAAGGTGAATAATATTATGTGCTAGTGTCATACACACTGTCCTTACTGATACCATCATTACTTATTTTTTTGCTAGTGACAACTTCTATTTGTTCCCCTCCAGACTTGGCTGATTTTCGGGACGTCTTCTCCAAAGCAAAGCGTATAGCAGTGATTACAGGTGCTGGAGTCAGCGCCGAAAGTGGAGTCCCAACATTCAGGGGTGCAGGGGGATACTGGAGGAAATGGCAAGCTCAAGTGAGGAAATAGCCACATAGATGTATGCATGTGTATATATTCATATAACATACTTTACTTTGGAAGAAAATGGTAACAAGCTGACACTGTAGAATTCTAAAGCTTTCCCATCATAGTAGGAGTTTCAGGAATTATTCGTAAGCTATAACATGTATATACACACCCAGGACATACTTGAAAGCGAGAGACATCTCAATGTATCCTTCCTGGTAAAATCCTTTATAAATAAATAAATAATACATACCCAGGTGCCATAGCTGGTGGCCTGTCACTGGTTGGAATGTGACAACAAGCCTCATTTTATTTGGAAATGAACATGAGTAACTGTATATAAATTTGAACAAGATGATGCTCAACTTTATTCAATAAAGGGTGAAGCCAAAATTGGCCGGAGAAGTGAAAAATCTAGGTCAAAATAGCCAACCCAGAAAAATTCTCCCACTTATCTCACTTTCCAAATCGGCTATTTTGACCTCGATTTTTCAAAAAATTGTAATTCTTGGCCTATGCATTAGACACCGCCTTATAACTTGCTCACCTAATATTCCCTTTAAGACGTCTATTGCCGGTGTCTTTGTAAACAGCCAGTGAGCTGTTGCGTTTTTAAAATTTCTATGTGGCTACAAAAAAAAAATTGTTTTTCAAGTCTAAATTTAAAAAAGAGAATGTTTGTTTATTTATTTATAAAGTATTTTACCAGGAAGGATACATTGAGATTTCTCTCGTTTTCAAGTATGTCCTGGGTTCAAGAACATTAAAATGTCAGCTTTAACTGCGAATTGTGCATATCTATTACTGCAAATCGGTCCCGCATCTTTAAAGGGAATATGTTATAGTAGGTCAGGGCTCAAAATTTCAAGTACCAAGCTACTAACCAGGCCATAATCAGGCCTAGTTACTCGCCACCAGTTGCTCCACCTAACACCTACCCAGCCCTTAACTCTGCCCCTAAACACATCCCCATAAATTATCTTATGAAATTACAATGTTAAAGGTTTTATTTAGAATAAAGTTACAAAGTAACATTAATACCCAGATACATGTATATCCAGTCATCAGACCCCAGTGTGAGCAAAACGAGGAGGCAGGGAAGCTCCTCTCCACCCTCTGCCAGTGACAGAGATGAGCTGGGTCAGGTTAGGCAGCTGATCCCTGCCACCGTGCAGCCTGGGGAAGGGGGGGGAGAGGCTGCACAGTGGCACTGCCGGAAAACACAGCACAAAATAATTTATTGTGCTGCCTGCGTGTGTATTTCCACTCACTCTCACTTAATTTCCACTCGCCAAAGGCGAGTGGAAATTTTGAGCCCTGTAGTAGGTGATGCAAAGCTATGAAGCCAGATGTAGTAGACTGATGTGAATGCATGATTTCAGCTTTCAAAGACCTATATTTATAGGCAGTCCTTAACTAGAGGGGTTATTAAGAGAGCACTGAAATGTCACTGATATTTCAGTGCTCTCCCGTTCGGCGCACTTCAGCGAGTTCAATTTGCCAACCCTGCGGGGAATTCAGCATTCATCGCAGGGTCCCCGACGTGCGGGGAATCGACCTGCCTAATCGATGAAAAGAATAATATGGTAATTTTTTATTTTTTTTACACATTGAAACAACTGAAAAGCAGGGCTTTTCACTGACATTTCGGTGCTGTTCGGTGTTCTCTTAATAGATTAACCATTACTTCTCCATGCGGAATGTCACTGCCGTCGAACAGCACCATATTTCCCTGGCACAATTCCCATAAATCTTTGTATGCAGTAGATGGCCAGATGATCATGCGAGGTGTAGATCGGCAACATCTGGGGGGGCAGAGTTTTGAGATCCCTGTGTTAGTTTCTTTGCTGTCCTTTAAGTGAAACGTCTCATTCTGCAGCCAGTGAGATCTTTCCGTTACTCTAATGTAGCATTCACTGTTGTTCCTTCCAAGCTCTCACACACTGCCACATAAGCAGCCCGTCATGGGACACATCTCCTAGTAAGGTGCACAGTACCTGCAATGCAATCATACTGGCCTTATTCCTGGCATTGTACAGCCTGCTCTGGGCATGAGAGAAAGCAAGGCAACCACATGTACAATGATTCTCCTGCTGTCTTGTCAGTCCATTCCTAACATAGACCTCTGGGCTAAAGAAATGTAATGATGGATTAGGGGAAAGCTTTAATTTTATTACTTTTAAATCTATTCATTAGCTAGATCAGCGTGTAGACAGAATTTGAAGACTGACTGTTTAAAATCTGTATAAAGCAGTGCCTGGTGTTTAACTAAATGAAATGAAACGCAAGATCACTTACTTATACAGAGAAGTTAACGTTGATTCATGGAAAAGGTATTACAGCTTTTAAGTGTATCACGTGTCTTATTAAACATCATTTTATTTTCATGTGTTTGACAGCACTTGGCAACCCCAGAGGCCTTTGCCAGGAATCCATCCAGAGTGTGGGAGTTTTACCATTACCGTAGGGAAGTTATGCTGACAAAGAGCCCGAACCCAGCGCACCTTGCCATCGCAGAGTGTGAAGCCAGACTCAGCAAGCAGGGGAGGAAGGTCGTAGTTATCACACAGAATATTGATGAGTTACACCGCAAAGCTGGCACTCGCAACCTCTATGAAATTCATGGTAAGAGTATCAAGAATATCCAATAAACAAAAAAATAATTTCTAACAACACTAGAAAATAAATTAGGGTAGATTATATCCTGCTTAGAAGGAGAATTAAAGAGCCACAATCACCATAAAAATGAAATGTCCTTATTGTGTTTATTTTCTGTTGCTGATATCTTACATGTGCTTTGTTTTCTCTTGTTTGTTTAGTTAGAAAATATTTTACCCTATATGTGTCACTAGGTGCATCCATTGTGTGACCTTTTGTGTTGTAAACTGCCACCCCCCTACAGTATCTTCCCATCACTTGCTGCTCACTGTGTGGCAATGGCCATAGATTGGAGTGAATAGGTTGATCAATGACTTGAATCATTGTATTGTGTGGGATGTATTCAAAGGACATCACCAAGGGGTAGAGTAGAAGTCTTTTAAGCAACATATCTTATCTCTTTCAGCTGCCATCTCTTATCTCAGCCTGAGAACAATATACCTCCTGCTGCCTTATCTAAACATTCCCTCCTCCAGCTAATTAACTGTTAAACTACAGCAGTAAATTAGTTACTTTGCACAGACTTTGGTAAATGTTGCATCACAGGAAAAATCCACAAGATGGAAACGGGAGATAAAAAAACCTAATATTTTTCGGTTTTACATGCAATTACTTCAGACAAAGAAACATAACTGCAGCATTTGTTTTATAATGCAGTTTTATTTGTAATACACAAGTAATTGAGTTACAGCTTATGTAAGTGGTAATGGCTCTTTAAATTGATCACTCAGATCTGCCTCAAAACAGTTCAGCTCCTCAACCCCTTGAAGAATGTGCCAAATGTTTATATACGTCCATGTAACTTGTAATGTTCTCTAGATATCCATTTTTGTTCCAAGAAGCCAGGACCATACTATGTTGAGATATTGAGGTTTATGTAAACATCTGCATAACCAACGTTTGACATGCACCATGACACAAAAATAATAATAATAAAAATATGGGTGGTTTTCTAATACCCATACATAGAAGTCATCACTCCAAATATATTGGGAGAATTAAGAATGGTCAGGCAGCCTATGTTGGACCACTTGAGATGGACTAACCCTGCAGAAAATAAGCAATGAAGGCTGTGCTCAAACAAGCTTAGACTTACACACTCTAGCATGCGCAGCCTGTTGCACTAGGGTGTGCATCCATGGAGCATTTATTAACTGAAAACTTATGTCTAGAAAATTTTGCAAAATATTTGCTTTTTTTCATTAGAAATTACAAGCCTGTAATCAGATACAGTAAGTGTTCATGTTATTCAACATTAAACCAGATAAGGATCATCTAAAATGTCAGTGTAGTAGGTGAAAGAGGATCTCTTCACCCAACATTAGGGTGTGCGGATGCCTGCGGATGCCTATGCTTACGCAAAAGAGTCTAGCAGGACTACCAATAGATATAAACAGAATATCATAATGATCTGAATAACTGACAGTGAAACTGAATAGAGATGAAATAGACTGTGAATGTGCTCCTAAAGGTTTATTATTATTCTTGTCATCATTTGTATAGCGCAAACATTTTCCGCAGCGCTTTACTATAACCAAAGGGAACGAGATAAACAGACATAGGAGGGAATCAAGAGGTGTAGAGGGCCCTGCTCAAAGGAGTTTACAGTCTAGAGGGATTGAGGAATTTCACTAGACAGCAGGATCGTTAGTGCCAGTGGTTCGGGAATGGTGGGGCCATAGAAGCAGCTTCAATCGTGAGTGAGTGGATGAGCAGAGGGATCAGTGATGCGGTACGCTAATCTGAAGAGATGGGTTTTGAGGGATTTCTTGAAAGCCTGAAGATTAGGGGAGAGTTTGATAGGGCGAGGCAAGTCATTCCACAGGACTGGTGCTGCCCGTGAGAAGTCTTGGAGGAGAGAGTTTGCCGTGCGTGTGTAGACCGATGACAGGAGGAGCTCGCCTGCCGACCGGAGTTGTCTGGATGGGACGTCCTTGCGGAGTAATGAAGACATGTAGGGAGTTGTTGAGTGATTTGAACATGAGCAACAGTATTTTAAACTGTATCCTGGAACATACAGGAAGCCAATGGAGGGACTGGCAGAGTGGGGAGGTACGCGAGGTGCGTCTGGTTAAAAAAATGAAGCCTGGCGCCTGCATTTATTACAGATTGCAAAGGGGCAATACGGGAGTTGGGGAGGCCAATGAGGAGCGAGTTGCAGTAATCAAGTCGTGAAATGACAAGAGCATGAACCAGCACCTTCGCGGTATCTTGTGTCAGAAAGGGGAGGACACGGGCAATGTTCTTGAGTTGAAAGTAACAGGATTTGGTCACTCTGCATGTGGGGAGAGAACGTTAGGTCAGAGTCAAAAGTGACACCAAGGCAGCGAGCTTGAGGCATTTATTCACTAAAGGTGAGACTCAGGAGAATTGGCAGGAGAAGAGAACAATCTAGACCAAATAGCTGATTTGGAAAGTGAGATAAAGGGAGATTTTTTTTTATTTGGCTATTTTGGCCTAGAATTTTCACTTTTCCTGCCAATTCTCCTTCACCCTTTAGTGAATAGACCTGATTGTGAGGTGAGGCAGCGGAAGAAACTTGTGAAAGCTATTGTTGGTTTAGTGGTTATGGTTCCTGTAACAGTAATCGCATAAGGATTGAAGAACGAGCAGTTCCTAAGAAAGTTAAACTTGTGATCAGCTTCAGGACGAAAAATTATTCTGTGCAATTAAAAAAAAAAAGACTTTTGATAATGCTATTCTGCAATGCTGTGCATTGATACACTGCTGTAACCTTCAGTTTTGTTGCTTTTCGCGAGTGCTATTTCATTCTTAATTTTCAGGCAGCTTGTTTAAGACACGGTGTAACACATGCGGCAGTGTCGGAGAAAACTACAAGAGCCCAGTGTGTCCTGCTCTCGCTGGAAAAGGGTAAATTGATTTATTGTGGTGTGATTATAAATAAAATCTTGAAAGGAAATCTAGATTTATCATTAGTCAAAGGAAAATTATGAACTAACCTGTTTTGTTTAAAATATTATTTCAACACATGATATAAGTCAATATTCTTGTATGGGTGCGTGAAAACCTGCACCTCCATTATTTATTTATTTCTAAAGGATTTTACCAGGAAGAATGCATTGAGATTTCTCTCGTTTTCAAGTCTGCACAGCTTGGAGTATCTGACCATTTTAATTGCGGTCATCACTATTGATTTCCAATAATCAGAGAGTCAGTGATAGTTGTTGATTTAATGTGATCAGGGGTTTATAATCTGTAATTTTCTATGCAATGTTCAGCTAAAAAAAATAAAATTAAACCTTATATGCATATTCCTCGTTCTTGCATTTACTGTGATATGCCACTGTTTTCTGATTGTTGCAGCACGTTTGTCCCGAGCACATTGTATTGTATGCTTATCCCAGGAGTCCCTGTCATCTGGTGTTTATAGACCTTGTAATGTAGGTCAGAATAGATGTACAGAACTACTGCATATGTACTTAAAGGGAAACGCTATGGAAAAATAAAAGTTCCTCTTTTGCCCTTAACTATTGGGCAGAGGGTGGCGTCAGCCTCTCCAATTATTTTTTCTTTTTGGTGTGATGTTCCCCCCCCCCCCTTACCATTTGTCCCTCTCCGCGTGCAGCTCCTCTTCTTCTGCTTAGGAACTCCCGCACGGACGCACCCGGAAGTTCCTCAAGCTTTCTTCTGCAATTTGCGCTCCTACGAAGCTTGCGTAGTGTAGGTACCACGAATTGCACACTGTTCCGTACTGCATGCACAGAACGATGGAATGGAGCTGTGCGTGCATGCACAGATCTGATCCACTGTGTCCTCTCGAAGATCACTAGATGGTCCTAGTGGCGCAGTGGTGTACTATGAATCACATTAACCCTGGCCTAAATTAGGCCCTTCAGGTGCTCGTGCGAGAGTCTAGGATCTATATATATCGCCAGGAACCGTCAGGTCCTAAAAGACATACAGTTTTTTGGAGAAGTGCAAATGGCAGTCATTTGCACTTCTCCAAAAAACTGTACGTCTTTTAGGACCTGACGGTTCCTGGCGATATATATATAGATCCTAGACTCTCGCACGAGCACCTGAAGGGCCTAATTTAGGCCAGGGTTAATGTGATTCATAGTACACCACTGCGCCACTAGGACCATCTATTTTTTTCCCTTTATCACATTTGCACATTTTGTTGAGATTATGTGCAACACCTTGTAGGCTGCAACCCCAAATCCTATACCTAAAAAATTAGCGCCTCCACAGACACCCCCCTATTCTCTAAGATCACTCACTACTGCTATTGGACTCAGAGAGGGTGACTTTGGCACGATCACTGCATCCTGGCGCCACTAGTTTAAGATCTGGTGATCGGGAGCCGGGAAATTCTAAAATTCGTGCTGCTAGTGACGCTGGGTGGAGTGAAGGAAACTCCTCCACTTCACCCAGTGTTTCTGCCAGATCTGGGGGCTGGGAGGTCAGAGAAGAGGGGGCACTCCTCCCATCCTGACAGTTTAAAAAAGACAAATAGTTTAGAGTGAGTAGAGTGTCCCTTTTAAATACACTTTTTTTTCCGTCCCAGTATATCATAATGAATTATTTTTATTTATTTTTTTCCCCTTCTTTACTTAGTGCTCCTGAACCAGAGGTTGAAGATGCAAAGATACCAGTGGAGGATCTTCCACGGTGAGTCTTTTCTGTAATTCATTGTATCTTTTAAATAGGTCCAAACAGCCCACTGAGCTTTTTCCGTTTGGCCGATCCAGGCCTGCTTATACGTGGGTTTTTTAAAAAACTAGCAAAATAATATATTCATTATTTCTTTTATTTGTTCCTTTTCTTCTAATTTAGAGGGCCACCACCACCAAGAAAATGAAATGTTCTTCCTGGGATTATTTTATGTTGCTGATATCTTACATGTGCTTAGGTTTTCTCTTGTTTAGTTAAGAAAATATTTTACTCTATATGTCACTCGTTGCATCCATTGTGTGATCTTTTGTGTTGTTAAACCCCCCCCCCCCGTATCTTCACATCACTTGCTCTTCACTCTGTGGCATTGGCCATAGAATGGAGTCTATGGGTCGATCACTGTCCCAAAAATCATTGTATTGTGTGGGCTGAATTCAAAGGACATCACCATGGGATAGATTAGAAGTCTTTTTTTCTCTCTGTTTTTTATCCCCTTCATCTGCCATCTCTTATCTTGAGTAGCCTGAAGAATAATAGCCCCCTGCAGCCTTATCCAAACATTCCCTCTCCATCTCATTAACTGTTAAATACTGTAGATAGGATAAACCACAGAAGTAAAGAAAAACCTTCGGTAAATGTTGCCTCATGGGGAAAAAATCAACAAAATGTAGGGCGATAATGCCCCCCCCCCCATTTTATTGTTCCTTTTTACATGCAATTACTTCAAACAAAGGAAATAAACCAGCAGCATGTAGTTTTATTTGTAATTTACAAGTAATCTAGTTACAGCTTATGTAAGTAACAGTGTCTCTTTAAAACACTTGTGTCCCTACTGGGTAATTTTCCCTTACCCTTAAATTTTCTGTTTTGCGTAATGCAGCATCTGTCGGCTTTAATCGTGCACACAGTGCATTTCTGTAGGTAGAACTCCTCTGTTTTTCATTACTGAACACAGTGTTGCAGTCTGTGTGTGATGAATGTGCTGCTGGTTTTCAATAGCTTTCTTCCTTAGGTGTGAAGAAAAAGACTGCAATGGTCTCCTGAGGCCCAACGTTGTATGGTTTGGAGAGACTTTAGATTCAAACGTCCTAGGAGAAGTGGAAAAAGAATTGGATATCTGTGACCTCTGTTTGGTGGTATGGTTATTCTTCACATCTGAAAATAGAGTTATTGTATATTTTTAATTGCTTTGCTTATCACTGCTTCATGTTAGTAATGAATGGAAAATAAACTTGTTAAAAACAGAGCTGTCAATGAAGAACAAACTACCAGATCCATGCACGAGAAAAATACATATAAACGTTCACTGCAAATAGCCGTTAAAGAGGCACATGTCACCATGACTGCAATTACTCTCCTCTCGGCCCTGAATGCTTCTGTATTGAAAGGTATCTGACTAGCTATGAGCTTGCTGGTGCACCAGTCATCATGGAATGGCATGATGCAGCCTCCTTCAGTCATTACCATCAAGCACGTTATTTTCTTAAATCTGTAAGCTAAAAATGGGAAAGTTGATATTAATTAGCCTAGAGTGGCCTTTAAAGCAATGTACTTGCTAACACCGCATACACATTGTTAGAATGTATCGATACCCCCACTACATGAATTGTGTACACACAGGTGGTTTCATATTGAGTTTACAGTGTATTTCACTGCTAATATTTTCTTCTGATAACCTTTGTAAACACAAACCTGTGGGATTGAGCTGAAAACCTATGACAAACATAGCTGGCACACACAGCCCTATTTGCTGGCACGCAAGCCACAAGATCGCCATCGTTGTTACTGCCGACCCCTTGCAACGTGGCACCTCAACGCCGCAGGACAGCATTGCACCACAATTACCTTTTTACTAAATAGACCCCTTATTTGTTATTTCTTGCTGTTGATGGTCAAGTCCATTCAACAAAAAAACTGTTTGTATGATTAAAACCTCTGGTATTGTATTTTTATTCTAAGACTTAAGCACATAATTAGCTCAGACAGCTGTATGAAGTGTTTTTCGAAAAAAAAAAAATCATCCGTATTCAGGTCTAATTGCAGGTTTGGCACTTTGATACGGAAGTTGGTTTAGTGATCCAGTTTGGGCACTCAGGCTCAAAAAGGTTCCCTATCACTGTTCTATAGGCTTGTGGTCGAGGATAATGTAATTAGAAATCTTGGCATTTAGAGTTTTCAGAGATATGTAAAAAAGAACACTATCTCTATTTATTAAATTTCAAACTCTCTTACTTACAGGTTGGAACATCTTCTGTTGTTTACCCTGCAGCCATGTTTGCCCCACAAGTGGCTGCCAGAGGGGTGCCAGTCGCAGAATTTAACATGGAGAGTACACCAGCTACTACAAGCTTTACGTAAGATTATATATATGTATTTATTTATAAAGGATTTTACTAGGAAGGATACATTGAGATTTCTCTCGTTTTCAAGTATGTCCTGGTTTCAAGAACATTGTATAGTTTTTTTGTGTATATAGAAGCAATATCTGATTTATAATAGTAGACATATAAAGGTGTAATATAACATATTTTTTCATGAAGTAAGCATTTTATTGTCTATGCTTCAATGTAATATTAGGAATATTGAAATCAAGTTTGTGTAAAGATCTATGCAATGAACTCTACCATCTCTGCATTCTAGGATCATTAAGGCTGTGATGTGAATCCTCTTGTTATGTAGTAAATAAATGTACATGTTTACTGTGACACTAGAAAGAAAAAAAAAAACTTGGCCTCACATCTCTATATAACCGCATGTACTCCGGGAGCGCAAATCGTTACAACATTTTTAAGTATAACTTCTGCAACATGCAGACCAGCTGTAAAATATATTTATACAGTGGTATGTCACAAATACATGTGCTCTTATATATGGAAAGGGATACTTCTGTTTTTGGAGTTCCTCATTCCTGGTGTGGTATAGGCCTGCCAGTACACCGATGTTATATGTATTGCTTCAGTGTCGTCTCAAGAATCCTTCTCTTTACTGATATATCGGTTCCTCTATTCTGCTAGATTTTAATGTCTTGGGAGAAAAAATAGCCTAATGGTTGATATGCGATAACCATAACCTATTGCTAAATTTGAATTATTTTCAAATTTAATATTTTTTCGAACAGTACAACCTATACCAAGAACAGAAAATACCAAACTAGCAGAAGAAAAATGTTGAACAACAATACTTTTTTTTTAATAGATATATTATAGGTCAATTATATAACATGGGATTATGGGCCATTTGGAAAACTGTTCCGTTTCTTCCTACCATATTTTTCCTATGACGGTGATGGTGAATCTTGGCACCCCAGATGTTTGTGAACTACATCTCCAAAAGATTTAATGCTGATCGAGCATCATGGGAGATGTAGTTCACAAACATCTGGTGAGCCAAGGTTTACCATCACTGTCCTAGGGCCACTTATGTTTTGTTGTACAGCGGAGAACACTTTAAATATTTTTTTTTCTTTCAATTTTAGCTTTCATTTTCAGGGTCCATGTGGAACCACCCTGCCTCCTGCGATTGCCCGCCATGAAACTGAACTTATCTCATGAGATGGAGCTTCACAACATATGTTTGTTTGCTTTGTGAACTGGAAAGAAAAGCAACAACAAACGTAGCCACTGAATAGCAAGCATGGGTGATGACAAACAATACTGGCAAGCTCAGTGCTGAAGCTTCAGTATCATTTACCAAATGCACTTTTGGGATTTATTCTTTTTGCACCAAATAAACATATTATTGCTCATGATTGAGCATCCAAAGACATAATCATTAATGCAATTACGTTTGGCATTTCCGGATGTTTTGTTTCATTGTAGCTTTTCTGTTACTGTTCTACCTGTTACCTGATTTATAATTGTCAATAAATTATAAACAATTATGCAGCAAAGACTAAACTACAGCAGAGTCCAGACTTTTATACTGTTCTGTGTAGCTAGTGTAGCTAGTTCTTCTAAATTAATTATGATTCAGTTTGGCACCCCAATTTATCGAGAGGGGCTGCTCTTTGCTGTATATTGTATAGGAAAACCGTGCCTGAGACTTAATAAATGAATACTGTCAAAACGGGTGAATGCGCAATATTTTTGTGTCTCTATCTCTCACCTTCACCTCAGCACACTTATTAAATAGGTATATTGCTTCAGTAAAATCATTGCATTGTTATGCATATGTAGCGCTGTTTTAGTTTTGTTGCTGTAATTACCCATTTTTGGCCACCAGGGGGAGATAAGCGCAATGTTTATTATTATCCTGGACACATTGGGACTACGTTTTCCAGCATGCTTTGGGGCAGAGACAGGAAGTGGGTGGTGAGAAAGGACAGACATCCGCAGCCTCGTGTGGAGGGGAGGAGAGCAGAGCGCGCCGAGGGATGAAGAGAGCAAGACGCACGTGAGACAGGGAACGATTGTGACCAGGCCGGAGAGCAGGTGCGGCCTTGCGGATGCTGGAGATCGGTTCCAGTGACTTGCCAGAGACCTAGTATCCACCGCTGAGAAGTTTGCAAAGACGCAGAGCTGCAGATTGGACCCCAAGTTAGGAGACCGCGATGATCCAATGGGAGTGCAGGCGGTAAGCTAAAAATCTTGTTGCAAAGACGGACAAGCAAGAACAGCGGATCCAGTGGCACAGAGTCCCAGCCAAATCGAGCGGAGAGACGTCCTTGGTCCAGCAGCGGAGCAGATTGTCTGGCGGATGGGTGAGAGGCCTTCCAGGCCACAATAAAGTTAACAAAGCACGCTGCAGTTTGCTTAAATCTACAGGGCCCCAACGTGACCAGTCGAAGATACACCGAATTCATTCACTGGCCAGTCGAATCTAGTACCCAGGTACCAACACACACATACACGCACACCTTCTTGGGACACAACCTGTACGGGACTTACACTCTGGCAATGAAGGGGTTAAAATTTCCTTTTTTATCGCTGCGCGTTTCTCGCGTTACGAATTCCTGTAAAAAAAAAAAAAAAATATATACCGTGTTTGCTTTATATATGCCAGTTTATTTGAGACCAGTAAACTATATAACTTATAAAATCCACAACAGTGCTGGTGTATATTTATTCCCTAGTGCGGGGAGACTGACCCGAGGTTAAATTCAGCGGCTCCTCCGGGAGTGAGCACTACACGTGGGGGCTCGTCTGGGATCCAGTCTCTGGAAAAAACGCATTTAAAGGGTTAAATATGGATCCAGACACTGCTGCCAAATGGTGTGAGGAACAAAGTAGTCAGATAGAATTATGCATAGTCATGGATATTCCTGCAGACACTTGGGCCGAAGATCAGATTCGCCAGGCCGTGACCGAGCTGACACCAGATCATCGGGGGTTAATCCTGGACATTAAATGTCAAAGAACAAGCCCTCCGCACACTAACTTTGATTATCGACAGTTGAGAAATTTCACAGGAAACGTGCCAACTCCGGCGGGAGAAGAAACCTTCGAAGAATGGGTAGAACAGGCGATGCAGGCTCTGGATGAGTGGGACGTCCCCGAAGCACAGAAGAAGCAAAGAATTACTGAGAGCTTAAAGGGACCTGCGTCAGAGGCTGTAAGAAACCTAAGATTGAGTAAACAAGACTGCACCGCTTTAGATTACCTAAACGTACTACAGGAAGTCTTTGGGCGAACTGAAAAGGCTGCGGAGCTCGTGTACCAGTATGAACATACTTACCAGCGGAAAGGTGAGAAGATGACTGAATATATGAGGCGCCTAGATAAGATTCTGCACCAGATACTTCTTAAGAAAGGGGCCGAACCGGCCGAAATAGATAAAATTCGAATGCAGCAGATCCTGAGGGGCGCTCAACCTCTAGATCCTGTGATGCTACAGCTGAGAACCAGAGAAGGTAACCGAGAATTGAAATACCTGGAACTGATCCGAGCTGTCAGAGAGGAAGAGGCTCTACTTGAAGAAAAATCTTTTAGGAAAGGAGAAAAAGCTTACGCACAACCCGTGAGGCATAACAAATGTTTGCAAGCGGAAGATGATTCGTTAGACACCTATGGATCCGAAGTGGACGAACAGGAGCATCTGGTTGTTACTAAATCTACAGAGAATGCTGCAAAAGAGCAAACTATTCCTACATATAGTGAAATCCACAAAACTGTTAAAGTGCAAGAAGTTCAAGCTGAATTGCAACAGGCACATACGGACCTGTGCCGAGTACTTTTAAATGTGGCAGAGACACAGACCGATATGCAGAAGTTCCTTACTGATATGCGAACAACTGGAGTTGCTGTGGCGTCTGGCCAGGGTCCTTCAACCGAATCACCACAAGCAAGTGCGTCTCCGTCTTCAAAGAAGAGATGTTTCAGTTGTGGCGAAATAAGTCATTTCCGAGCGCAATGCAAAAGCCTGAAGGAAATAGGGTAGAAGAGTTCCTAAAAGCCCTGGAAGGGCTGCTATCTACCTCACCGGCGGGAAACGCCAGAGGGCCCAAGTGAAGGAGCAAACTAGGTGCCCAATGGTTAAAACCCGCTCCAGAAATCAAGCCAGGACTGAAAGGCCGAGAGGGCCCAGAGTTTTGCCAACTGCTGAGCCTACCAGGACTGAAAGAGTCACTGCCTTAGCATCCGGTTCTACGTCATGGGGAAGCAATGCACACTCAAAACCTACACGGGCCAAGAAGAAGGCCAGGGTACAGCAAACGGGGTCTAAACATCCTGCTACTACGACAAAGTTTCCTGACCCGCTGATAGGTCCTTCTCCCAATCGTTCCAATCCAAGTAGAGGGAGTCTATACCAAAGCTCTGTTGGACTCAGGGACTCAAGTGACATTGATCTACCGAGACTTCTATGAGAAGCACTTGAAACACATACCTCTACAGAAGTTAAAGGACCTTGAAATCTGGGGTATAGGAACTGAGAAACTTCCCTATGACGGATATCTACAGGTGAAGTTAGAGATCGGATCCGAAGTCTTCAGACAGTCTGGAGGTTGTGATGCATTGGCCATTGTGTGTCCTCGGCCTTCAGGGGCCAACAGAAGTTCTATGATAGTGGGGACGAATACTGATCTGGTGCGACGTCTCCTGACTCCTATAGTACTGGAAGAAGGTTCCACCAGGGGAGTACACCCGATGTTACGTCCAGTCTATCAGCGAATGGTCGAAGAACAGAAGGCACCTGCCGAAGTGGGGCGCCTGTGGAGATTGCAGAACCTTTTCTGTTCCTCCCAATCAGGAGAAGTGGCGAGTTTCCGAGCTTCATTCAAGTTGAAAAGATCGCAACCAGGTCCCTATGTGGTACTGGAAACTGATTTCAATCATGGGAGTGAAGCCGGAGTAGAAGTAATCCCTGAAATAATCTCCACAAAAGTTTTGGAACGAACACGAGGAAGAGTCTCAGTCAGAGTATGTAATGTGTCCGATTCTCCAGTGATTCTGAAAGCACGAATGCCTATCGGGCAAGTAGCGTCCGCTACGCCTCTCTCTCCTACCAATTTTAGGAGGGGGAGTGAATAAAGAGATTCCCGCTGACAGGTTCTATCCCAAGGACTCTCCCATCTCGCCTGAATGGAAGAAACGTCTTCAGTCCCAGGTCCTAAAGTGGAGGGACTTGTTCTCAAAGGATGAGTTCGACGTGGGCCTAGCTAAGAGTACTGAGCATCGCATTCGACTACAGGAAGATAAGCCGTTTCGAGAAAGGTCAAGACGAGTTCTGTTGGGAGACTTGGATGACCTAAGAGAACAGCTGAACGAACTGCAAAGAACTAAGGTGATTCAGGAGTCCAGGAGCCCTTATGCATCTCCAATAGTGATGGTTCGGAAGAAGAATGGTTCTGTCCGTCTATGTATAGACTATCGCACGCTAAATTGGAGAACCATCCCAGATCAATATGCCACTCCTCGGATAGAAGATGCCTTAGTGTTTGTCTGGAGCAAAATGGTTTAGTGTACTAGACCTGCGAAGTGGGTATCACCAGATTCCAATGCATCCTGAAGACAAAGAGAAGACTGCGTTCATCTGCCCACTGGGGTTCTTTGAGTTCAACAGAATGCCTCAAGACCTTACGGAGGCTCCAGCCACGTTCCAACGGTTAATGGAGAAGACAGTCAGGGACATGAACCTGATCGAAGTGTTCGTGTATCTGGATGACATTATTGTGTTTGGAAAGACTTTGGAAGAACATGAGCAACGGTTGGAGAAGGTCTTGAAGCGGCTCCATGAAGAGGGGTTGAGACTGTCTCTGGAGAAGTGTCAATTCTGTTTACCTTCCGTTACGTATCTGGGACATGTTGTTTCAGCAGAAGGCGTTTCGACGGATCCTCGAAAGTTGGAAGCCGTAGCTTCCTGGCCTAGACCCCCGAAATGTTACTGAACTTAGATCTTTCCTGGGGCTCTGCTCATATTAACGAAGATTTGTAGGAGGATTTGCCAAGATAGCTCAACCACTGAACAAGCTCCTGTAGAAGGAAGACACAGAAGAAGGCCACAAGGCCCCTGACCGAAATTTGTCAGCTCCCAGGCCAAGGAAGGCTCGAGAATCTATCCAAGGAGAATGGACTAGTCAATGTGAAGGTGCTTTCATGAAGCTGAAAGAGAGTCTAACTCGAGCTCCTGTCTTGGCTTACGCCGATCCTCATAAGCCGTACGAATTGCATGTGGATGCCAGCAGAGAAGGTCTAGGGGGAGTCCTATACCAAGAATATGGTGGATTGTTGAGGCCTGTAGCCTATGTGAGCCGGAGTCTTACGCCTTCAGAAAAGAACTATCCTACCAACAAGTTGGAGTTCCTAGCCTTGAAATGGGCGGTAGTAGACAAGCTGAAGGATTATCTGTATGGAGCCGAATTTGTGATAAAAACTGATAACAATTCTCTTACCTACGTCCTGACTACTGCGAAGCTGGATGCAATGGGACATCGGTGGTTGGCCGCTCTGTCAGGGATTTGTTTCAGCCTGAAGTATCGCCCTGGAGTGAATAATCAGGATGCCGATGCTTTATTGAGAAGACCCTACACTACAGAATGGGACTCAGTTAACTCCAGATGGGGTGCAAGCCTTATGTCAAGGAGCAGTGCGCCGGGTCAAGGGAGGGATTGAAGCAGAAGCCATAGGAGTTATGGCTGCGGCTGTTCCAGAGTTCTATTGTAATCCTACGCAGCTGAGGGATGAAAGTTTGCCTACTTTTTCGAAACAGGACCTGAGAGCTGATCAGGCTGGAGACCCTTTGATTGCATTAACCATGAAGGCCCTAAACGCGAACCAACGGGAAATTCATCTGACAAATTCCCCAGAAGGGGCCAGGTTGGTATACAAAGAGTGGGAACGGTTGAAGATGCTGGATGGGGTGGTCTACCGAAGGGGCCCCTCGAACAATGCTGAAGAGACCCAACAGTTGTTCCTTCCCACCAAACACAGAGAGGATGTGCTGCGGTCGTTACACGATGAACATTTAGGTGCAGAGAGAACTTTTAAGCTGGTGCGAGACAGATTCTATTGGCCCTGCATGAGATCTGAAGTTGAAAGTTACTGCCACTCATGTCTGAGGTGTATCCAAAGGAAGACCCTACCAACCCGAACTGCTCCAATGAGCCACCTACAAAGTCAAGGACCCATGGATTTGGTGTGCATTGATTTCCTGTGCTTAGAGCCCGATGCTAGTGGGCAGGGAAATATTTTAGTAGTGACTGATCATTTCACGCGTTATGCCCAAGCTTTTTCTACGAAAGACCAACGTGCTCCTACGGTGGCGAAGGTTTTAATGGAAAAGTTTTTCGTTCACTATGGCCTACCAAAGAGAATACACTCGGATCAGGGTAGAGACTTTGAGAGCCGGCTTGTTGGGCAATTACTGGAACTGCTGGGAATTCAGAAGACCCGAACTACACCATATCACCCTCAAGGTCATGCTCAACCAGAAAGGTTCAATCGCACGCTGCTAAATATGTTGGGGACATTATCAAACAGAGAGAAGCAGAGCTGGAGTCATCACATAGCTACGCTAGTACATGCATACAACCGTACGGAGAGTGACGCTACTGGATACTCACCGTATCGTCTTATGTTCGGAAGGGGAGCTCAACTGCCGGTTGATTTGGCGTTTGGGCTATCTCTGGATCAGACGTCTGTAGCCTCTCATAGAAATTATGTGGATAGACCTCGGAAGAATTTGGCCTCTGCGTTTGAACAGGCCCGTTTGACCTCTGGGAACAGGGAACAGAGGAATAAGCGGGACTACGACTTGAAAGTTCGGATACAGGATCTACAACCCGGTGATAGGGTTTTGTTTAAGAACTTGGGTGCTTCTGCCAGGCATAAGTTGGCAGATAGATGGAGTTCTCAAGTATACATTGTCTGCAAGCAACTGCCGGGTCTGCCAGTTTACCAAATCTGACCGGATGGAAAGGCCGAGCCTCTTAAAAACTGTCACCGGAATCACCTGCTACCTTTGAGAGAGGCTGTAAGGATACCAGTTGGAGATGAACTTTCTCTGCCGAACCTGCCTGCTCCACGTTTGACTCCCGTTACTCGGTCTCAGCAGACACGGGTTGTTGATGAAAGCTTTTGTCTGGACTGGGTGCGCTCACCAGAGCCTGAAGAGGTCATTCCAGTTCCCGAATGGTGGGAAAGTAACCTGAGGCCTGAGGCTCCTGAATTCCAACTGGAAATTCCTGAAACTTCTGAAATTCCTGTAGTTCCTGAAAACGCGTCCTATGATTATAGTTCTATGCCTTCACTGGAAGGATCATACTCCGAAGAGATGTCTGTTCCAGTTGTGGACAAAAGAACCAAACCCGTACCTGTAGTACTTCCGCCTGAAGAGGAGCTGATTGAGCCAGAACCAAAACGTTCTGTTCGACCCCCCCCCCAGAGACTTACCTACGACTCACCGGGACATAGCACTGAAGAGGCTGTCACCACAGTGCGAAGGTTGCCCAAAGTGCCTGCTGAGTAAACTTGAGGACGTATACCTAACCCATTGTATGTTTGCTGCTGAGCCTGTATATATTGACTGATGTAATGTAACTGTTACACCTCCTTGGAGAGACCCAAGAGTTCTAGGAGGGGGAGAGTGTAGCGCTGTTTTAGTTCTGTTGCTGTAATTACCCATTTTTGGCCACCAGGGGGAGATAAGCACAATGTTTATTATACTGGACACATTGGGACTACGTTTTCAGCATGCTTTGGGGCAGAGACAGGAAGTGGGTGGGGAGAACGGACAGACATCCGCAGCCTCGTTCGGAGGAGAGCAGAGCGTGCCAAGGGGTGAAGAGAGCAAGACGCACGTGAGACAGGGAACGATTGTGACCAGGCCGGAGAGCAGGTGCTGCCTTGCGGATGCTGGAGATCGGTTCCAGTGACTTGCCAGAGACCTAGTATCCACCGCTGAGAAGTTTGCAAAGACGCAGACCTGCAGATTGGACCCCGAGTTAGGAGACCGCGATGATCCAATGGGAGTGCAGGCGGTAAGCTAAAAATCTTGTTGCAAAGACGGACAAGCAAGAACAGCGGATCCAGTGGCACAGAGTCCCAGCCAAATCGAGCGGAGAGACGTCCTTGGTCCAGCAGCGGAGCAGATTGTCTGGCGGATGGGTGAGAGGCCTTCCAGGCCACAGTAAAGTTAACAAAGCATGCTGCAGTTTGCTTAAATCTACAGGGCCCCAACGTGACTAGTCGAAGATACACCGAATTCATTCACTGGCCAGTCGATTCTAGTACCCGGGTACCAACACACACATACACGCACACCTTCTTGGGACACAACCTGTACGGGACTTACACTCCGGCAACGAAGGGGTTAAAATTTCCCTTTTTACCGCTGCGCGTTTCTCGCATTACGAATTCCTGTATATATATATATATATATATATATATATATATATATACCGTGTTTGCTTTATATATGCCAGTTTATTTGAGACCAGTAAACTATATAACTATATAACTATAAGATCCACAACAGTGCTGGTGTATATTTATTCCCTAGTGCGGGGAGACTGACCCGAGGTTAAATTCAGCGGCTCCTCCGGGAGTGAGCGCTACACATATATTAGGGTTAACTGGGATCTGGATATTCTGCTTTTACATGGCCCATATTATTATTATTATTATTCTTTATAAAGCGCCAGCATATTCCACAGCGCTGTACAATAAGCACAGTATAGACAGGGTTACAATACATTGAACAACATTTGACAAACAGTACAGGAGGAGATGAGGGCCCTATTCCCGTAGAAACTCACAATCTGGGAGGGTTGGGGTTGAAAACAGGAGGAGAGGACTGTAAGGTGAGAGTGATTGATGGTTGCGTCAGTGAGTTGGGTGGTAGGCTTCCCTAAATAGGAATGTTTTAAGGGAGCGTTTGAAGGAAGAGAAGTTAGGGGACAGTCTGACAGTACGAGGGAGAGCGTTCCAGAGAGTGGGGGCTGCGCGTGAGAAATCCTGCAGTCTATCATGGGAAGAGGTGATGCGGGGAGAAGCTAGGTGCAGGTCACTGTTTGACCATAGGGAGCGGGCCGGGGTGTATTTGGTGATTAGTGAGGACAGGTAGTGGGGAGCTGAGTTAGTGAGGGTTTTGTAGGTAAGGATATGGATTTTGAACTTAATTCTGCAGTGGATGGGGAGCCAGTGAAGGGACTCGCAGAGGGGAGCGGCAGAGACAGAGTGGCGGGTGAGGTGAATTAGCCTGGCGGAGGTGTTCAGGATGGATTGTAGGGGGGAGAGGCGGGACAGAGGGAGGCCAGATAAGAGATTATTGCAATAGTCGAGTCGGGAGATTACCAGGGCGTGTATGAGTTGTTTTGTGGTGACAGCGGTAAGAAATCCCCGAATTCTGGAAATATTACGCAGTTGGTATCGGCAGGAGGATGAAAGAGACTTGATGTGGGGGATGAAGGAAAGAGCAGAGTCAAGTGTAACTCCAAGACAGCGAACTTGGTTTGATGGGGAGATGGTGATACCCTCCACCGTGATAGAGAAGTCAGGAGGTGGGGAGGCATTGGAGGGAGGAATAAGTAGGAGTTCAGTCTTTGACATGTTGATCTTTAGGTGGTGGGAGGCCATCCAGGAGGAGATGCCAGATAAACAGTCACTGACTTTTGAAAGGACAGGGGGAGAGAGATCAGGGGTAGAGCGGTAGATCTGAGTGTCATCAACGTAGAGGTGGTAATTAAAGCCAAAGCTGTTGATGATTTTGCCCAGGGAGGAGGTGTAGATGGAAAAGAGCAGGGGACCAAGGACAGAGCCTTGAGGTACACCAACAGATAGAGGCAATGAGGAGGAGGAGTTACCAGCAAAGGACACACAGAAGGACCTGTTGGATAAATAGGAGTCAACCCAAGCAAGTGCAGTGTCACCGAGACCCAGAGAGTTGAGGGTCTGTAGAAGGAGGGGGTGGTCAACAGTGTCAAAAGCAGCCAAGAGCTCAAGCAGGATGAGAATAGAATAGTGGCCGTGTTTTTTAGCAGTTAGGAGGTCGTTGGTGACTTTGGTGAGGGCAGTTTCAGTTGAGTGTAGGGGACGGAAGCCAGATTGCAGGGGGTCAAGTAGGGAATTGGAGGACAGGAAGAGGGAGAGGCGGTTGAAGACTAGTTTTTCTAAGAGCTTTGATGTGAAGGGAAGCAGGGATACAGGGCGGTAGTTGGATGGAGAGTTGGGATCGAGGGATGGTTTCTTTAGTAAAGGGGTAACTAGCGCGTGTTTGAAGGCGGATGGAAAGGAGCCAGTGGAGAGAGATAGGTTGAAGATGTGTGTGAGAGCAGGGGTGAGGGAGGAGGAGATGGGGGAATTAGATGTGAGGGAATGGGGTCGAGGCACGTGGTGAGATGTGAGAAGGACAATAAGGAATTGACTTCCTCCTCAGTGGCTGGGAGGAAGCGGCAGAGGGTGGCAGAGGGGACCTGTGGGAGTGGAGGTGGCAGATAACTATCTTGTGTTGGGAGGACTTTTCACATTTTAATATGGAAATGGCTTTACAAGCTTACAATGTTCAAGTTTGTGTACAGTTTGCATTAAAGACATTAAAGGGACATGCATGCTTTGTCACTGTGTCTTTAAAACGTGCAATGACTTTTGAATGAGTCAGCAGGCATAAAAAGCAAGTGAATGTGATATTTTTTTATATATTTACCTGTTTTTCTTTTTTTGGGATTTCCATGTGAACCGCAGGAGGCACACTGATGTAACCAATCAGTGTGTATTCTGTGGAATGCATAAAAACTGCACTGAGCATGACTTAATTGCCCCTCCCTACTGCACTGAGGCGAGGGCGGGGCTGAGTGCCATTCCAATCTGTAACTCTTTCACTCCCAGCTACTGCAGAGACGGGGAAGGAAAGACCGCAATACATAAAGAGAACGCAAAAGAGAGGTACAGCAAAAAAAAAGCACAGAGACAGCAAAATAAAGCCGAGTCCGCATGAAAAAGTGAGATGGTGAGTGCAAGAAAAAGCAGAGAGAGAACTCAAGAAAAGGCACAGAGAGTGCGCAAGAGAAACAGCACAAGCGTGAGAGTGAGTTACCTGGGAGAGTGTTTGAGTGAGACAGTTAATATGTAAACCACGAAAGAGCGCCTGTACGTGTTGGCGAGCAAACGTGAGTGTGTGGATGAGTCTTGCTTTCACAGTTGCACAGATAGCTAATATTCAGTTTCTGCAGTCTGATGTCCTGAGCGTGCACAGCTTGTGTTAGTTCATGTGAAGGTTTGATGGGTGGAGTAGTGGGCGGGGAGGAGGTGGTAAATATACAGGAAGTGGGAGCTGAAGAAACACCCCTAGCTGAGGGGCGTCACCTGAGACGATGAAATGACAGAGTTTAAAGCAACTTTTTACACCTTTTTAAAACGTTTGATTTATTCTAGCTGTATAAAAGTGTTTAGGCTAGGGTCAAATGAACGCATTATTCGCAGCAACTGTCAAAAAGTGCGTCCGAACGTAGTGACGTATTTTTTCATGGAATGTGTGAAAACGCTCAGACGACGCGCATTTTCGTGCGCAATTTTTTTTACGGATCATCAATAAAACACTTTTTGCGTCTGGACGTTATGTAGGCTGGACATTAGCAGCGTCTGACATCTAATCACGCACACATGCCGCTATGCCGCAGCATCGCACTCTGTACGTCAGTACTAGCGGTTCTGCGTTCTCAAAAAAATGCGTTCATTTTCCACTTGCGTTGCGCGGCCGGACTTTCGTGCAGCCGTACTTCGTATATTGGCCGTCATTGCCCGTCATTTGCTGCTACTCCGGCCGTGATTAAGTGCGCCTAAACACACGTTAAAAATGCGTTAGTCTGACCCCAGCTTTAAGTGTCAATTTTAAAAAAAACTCTCTAGACATGCATAGACCCTTAAGGATTCTCAGCACCGCATGCTCGATTGCACAATCTAATATTGTCTTCCGCTATTACTGATGCTATACTTGCTTCCATTGGCTTCTGATGTTTATGGGACTGAGCCATTGCCTTTGTCAAGAATGTATATCATTTTTTTAAATGAAATCCTTTTCATATCCTGTGCACATGTAACATTTCACATGCTTTAAAAAGATTAAATACAAGCTGTTTGGTAAAAAGGTTTGTGTGTGTGTGTGTACACATACATTGTATTCAGAACCCTTTGTTTTTTTATGCTGCAGTCTTGTGCTAAAATTGTTGTAATAGTTTTTTTCCCCATCAACCTACACTCAATACACTTATAGGTCTATTCACTAAAGGGTGAAGTCAGGAGAATGACTGGAGAAGTGAAAATTCTAGGTCAAAATAGCCAAACCAGAACAATTCTCCCATTTCTCTTACTTTCCAAATCAGCTATTTGGTTTAGATTGTTCTCTTCTCCTGCCAGTTCTCCAGACTTCACCCTCCAGTGAATAGACCTGATAATGACCAAATAGCACTTACAGAACTCCCCTATAAATGAGCAAACTAACTCCATGGAAGTCCCAGTCCTACAGTGCTGTGAATAGACAGCCCAACACACCACCGCATTTAATCAGAAGAAAGGTGCTAGGAGGTTGCAGCCCACAAACTCCTGACTCAAAACAATATTTCAGGGCAATGAGTTGTACTCAAATGTTCAGAAATTAAATATACAAGGCAATATTGAAAAATCGGCCAGTAATTAAAGGGACACTCTGCTCATCCTGAGCACTTTATCTTTTTAAAGTGGTCAAGATGTGAGAAGTGCCCCCTTCTCCCTCCCTCCCCAATCTGGCATAAACGCTGGTTGAAGTGGAGGAGTTTGCAGCAGTCGGGTAACTTGAATTTCCCAGCTGTTTTTTACTAGTGTCACTGCCATGTACAGAGTGTGCCGACATCACTCTCTCTGGTCAGTGATGGTTCAGAGCGGGTAATGTGCACTGCTCCGACTCATAGTTCTGCACAGGCGCTACAGAACTTGCGTATGTAAAGCTTGCAAGTCCCGCTGCTCAAATAGCACAGGGAGCACAAATTGCACAGAAAACTTCCAGGTTTGAGAGTCCCTGAGCCAAAGAGGAGGAGCTGTGCACGCCAAGGGACAAAAGGTGAGAAAATTCAACCGAAAATAAATACAGCCCTTCATTTAGTGGATCAGTCTGTTAAATGAGCGGGTTGGTTGTAAAAGGCCCTTGGTGCCAGTAAGGCTCCGTGGAGTGTCGTGTGAGATTGTGCTGTGCAGGTGTAAGGGTGCCAGGTAACTATTTGTTCTGTGTCCTTCAACCTCTGCTGTTTCTGTGTTCTTGGCAATTACAAGTTCAGGTCGTGGATTGCACCACCCTCTTCACAAACGGATCTCTGTATAGCAGGGGTCAGCAACCTTGGCCCTCCAGTTTTGGAACTACATTTACCGCAAAACCTCTTGGCTGCTAAGCGCAAGCCACACTTGCGTTCTGTGTGTGGCTTGCGCTTAGCAGCCAAGAGGTGTTGTGTATATATTAGGGTTTTTGAAGCCCATCACATGGACTTTTGTATAGGAGACTGCTATCTGGACCTTTTTTAGGTTCCGTAGTAGGTTATTTACATTTACCCAAAGGCTCAGTCAACCTGATGTATGGCTGTGCATCATGGTAGGTGTAGTTCCAAACCAGGGGGGGGGGGGCGCAATGCTGCTGACCATTGCTGTATTCAATTCCTTTAGGTTTTTCTAATGTGTGAAGTGATTTTGCACCTGCAAAGAAAAGCTGAATCATTAACATCAGTTTTTGGTACCAGTATTTGTATATGTTTTTTTTTTTTTTAAACCCTACCAGTCACACATTCCAGTTATTCGCCCTGTATTCACCAGCCCCGTGCGATGTTTTTTCTTATAGAAAGTATACTAAGGCTCCTGTCAGACGAGCGCAGCGTTCACGTCCGTGATGGCGCACAAAAGTACGTCCATAATAGCATGAAATAAAGGCCAATGGAGTCCCACATACGAAGTACGTCCGCACTGAACTGCGGATGCACAACGGCCGCAGCAAACGGACGCAAGTTAGGCAAGAACGTACAACCCCTAGAATGGCCGCACAAAGTGCGCTGTGTCCGCAACGTCCGCATAGCTTTGTGTGTGAGTGATGGAATGTGGTCAGATGGACTGCATTTATACGTCCAGCATTTTTGACAGACGTCAAAAATAACGTCAGTCACAAAAACGGACCGTGTGGCCACTACTGCGTCTTACGTCAGGAAGTACGTCCGTACTGCACGGACGCACAGTCCGTACAAAATGCGCTCGTCTGACCCTAGCCTAAGTATTGGATGTCTACATGTTCAGTTCAGTAACCTGATGGCCAGGTTCAGTCACATTAGAAATTTCCTCTCGACTTGAAATATGAACCTAAGACATTATGGCTCACTCACACGATAACCGTTCAAGTTAAATGGAAACTATAATTATTGTGCAGCCCTTTACGTTGTGATATTAGGCCAATGTCAGACGAACGCAGTGATCACGTCCGTGACCCGTGTTGCCACACAGTTTAACGTCTGTCATAGCATAGCATAGAATCATGATCAATAGAGACCCACGCACGAAGTATGTGTGCACCAAACTGCAAACGCACATGGCAAACTGACGCAAGTTAGGCAAGAACGTAAAATCGCTAACACAGACGCGCAGAGTGAGCCACTTCCACGTAGCGTTTTGTGTGAGTGATGAGATGTGAGACGCAGCGCATTTGCGACGTCCAGCACCTTGACGCACAAAATGGCTTTTCATATCCTTTTCAAATTTTTATCATTTTTCATATTAATTTTGTTTCCCATAATTCCCTTTTTGTTTCTATGTCCATCAAGAAAAACGGACAGTGTCGTGTCTACAGTATCTTCCGTCACTACGTCCGTCCATTGTGCACGCACGCAGAGTGCGCTCAGACTGCGTTCATCTGACATTGGCCTTAAACCAAAATTAGCAGTGCTGAGCGCTGAACTGCAGCACAGCGTTCAGTGCCAAATTGCCAATTTGGGGTCAGACGAGTGCACTATGTGCGCCCGTACTGACATTCCTTCTGGCGTCCGTCGCAGCGTTGTGATGCTGCGATGGGGCCAGACACACACTGTTGCGCGTCTACGAATTGCGCACTCAACAACGGCCATGCTGCGTCTGTGCAGCAAGCCTCCCCGTCAAAGTGCTAGGATGTGCGTTGATGGGGCTGCAAAGCGCGATTCTCCATAGGAGGATGGAGCCTTGCAGCGCTGAGCGCACTGACTGCGCTTAGCGAGGTGGCCAGACGGGCGTCGAGTGGAAGGAACGTCCACTCTCACGGACGTTCCTTCCGTTCTTACTACCGCTCATCTGACCCCAGCCTTAGCACTTGCAGCGGCTGAGGAACTGAACGCGCCTGCAAGAACGGTGTCGGAACTCGTTCCTCATCGAGAGCTGTTCCAAGCAGCCTTGGGCAAAAATCGGAACTCCACCTACCCAGGCTCTTGCACTTCTGTCACTGTGCAGGGGGCTGTACAGGGGTGTGAGCGAACTCACGACCCTGTACAGCGACAGATGTGCAGGAGCGTGGGTAGGCGGAGTTCCGATCTTTGCTGAAGGCTGCTTGGAACAGCTCTCAATGAGGAACGAGATCCGACACAACACCTGTAATAGGAGGCTAGCTGTGTTTTGTTTATGTTCCTGTGTCGGGGTGAGAGGCGGAGCTGGCTCTGCTATTGTTTTTTTAGAACCTTGCACCAGGTGTCGCTGTGGCACAGGCCAGGGTGGACACAGCCTTGCATGAGCCTTCTGGCCGGTGTTCTGGCAAATAAAGCTGCCCCTCAGATCGAGCTATCCACGTCATCAGACACGCCCACAAAATGGATGCGCAGCCCCAGGGACGACCACCGATTGGTGGATCGCCGCAAAGGAGGACAACCCCCACCGGTGATGGGAGGCTCGGCCGCAGGGCGAATAACCGATTGGTGGATCTGAGTACCAGCCCCCTCCGCCCACATCCATACCCGCAGAGACGTCACGTAAGGGGGCAGGACAGGAAGCAAGCAGCCGCCCGTCTCAGCTCCCCCCGCCTGCCACTCACGCGGGAGTTAGGGTCACGAAACGCCCCGTCCCAGCACTTCTCCTCCCCCCTATCCTACACACTGGGAGAGAGGGAGGGAACCAGCCGTCCCAGCGTCTCCCCCAGTAGGCCCAAACCCCCCCCCCCGGCCGCTCACACATGGAGGGAGTGTATCAGCCGCCCTGTCCCAGCACTTCTCCCCGCACTGAGAGTCACAGACTCCGGGAGGGTATTGCTGCTTTCTCCCCTGGGGGAGGCTTGGATTGCAGGAGACCCAGGGGTCCTTTGGAGGTCTATATCTCCGTCCCTGAGCATCGCAGCGGGCTGGGTGAGGTGTCATTTCAAAGAGCAGAGTCTGTTCTTTCTAATGATACATGACGGTATAATGTGTATTATTAAATCACCAATAATTTAATAAAAATTACTCTTTTTTTACACAGGTTTCACACTGACTTTTATTTCATTTTCCATTAGTTTCATGGTTATTTCAGTTTAGCTTCAGCTGTAATGGCATCTCAGGGGTTAATGGGGAGTCTGTGTGTTAATCACAATGTTTTCCCCTGGCAGGCGGGGGGAGCTGAGACGGGCGGCTGCTTGCTTCCTGTCCTGCCCCCTTACGTGACGTCTCTGCGGGTATGGATGTGTGCGGAGGGGGCTGGTACTCAGGTCCACCAATCGGTTATTCGCCCTGCGGCCGAGCCTCCCATCACCGGTGGGGGTTGTCCTCCTTTGCGGCGATCCACCAATCGGTGGTCGTCCCTGGGGCTGCGCATCCATTTTGTGGGCGTGTCTGATGACGTGGGTAGCTCGATCTGAGGGGCAGCTTTATTTGCCCGAACACCTGCAGATGTCGCTGTGACCATAGAGTCCTCCTAGGTGGAGACGGTCTGGAATCAGGCTGCGTGTTTCCGTTTCCGGTGTTGAAGGATTCCATACCGTGTGTTGTTGCAGCATGAGCCCGGAGTTGGAGCATGGCTCCTCCAGTGAGGATGAGGACGCGCCCGAAGAGCTAACATTTCAGCACGCCAAGAGCCGGGCCGAGGATAGCGCCCGGAGACAGCAGCAAGAAGCCAGACGGTAAGCACCCACTATCGGCCATACTGTGACTCTCACCGCTGCTCTGCCACCGGGGAGCAGAGCTAAAGCAGGGTGAGTGTATTGTAATAAGACTAGTGGGGGCAGGGGATCAGCCGGGGGGGGGGCGCACTGGTTTGGACTGGACACCCGGAGCACAGTGCTGAATGGGAAGCAGGCTGTATGTAAACACCCAGAACCTCCCCCCAGATCTGGCATTACCCCCTCCGTCTGTGCCCCGCCATGGTATAAGATCACCTGTTGTTATGCATTGATACATGCAGGTAAACGTCACCCAGTGATGAAGCTTTGCCTCTGATTTGCAGTGATGCTGATTAGATATTATTGATAAACCAGATTGCTCTGGGCTCTTTGAAATTGCATTGATCTATATCAGCTGTAAAACATGCAAGTAACATGCTTTTATTTATTTTGCATAGAGAGAAAGCCCTCCTGAAAGAGAAGAGGCGGCTTAATGCGGAACGGTTTAAAGAACAAAAGGTATGCTTTAAAGTGGCTATTTTTTATTTCATTGTGTCTAATGTCCTAATCAAGAGTATTGAATTCACAGCCGGTAGCATTAGAAGTTCTTTGGTTACTGTTAACTTTAACTCTAAAACCAAATTCGATTGTTGTTTTGGCACCGCAGGAAAGGGATTCACTATTAAAAATGTAGTTCGTGTTTTGCCTATAATTACTTGGGCAAATGCTGCTGGCAATTTCTCTTCAGTTGATATTTATTTTATTTTTTTGCTCTCCTTTTGTCCCTTGGCACACGCTCTTCGGCTCAGGGATTCCCCAATCTGGACGTCCCTGGCGCATTTCTGTGCAGATTGCTTTTCTATGCACCATGCATATTGTAGAAAATGAAAATTGAGCGCTATGGGACTTGCGCACCGCTACGGGACCTGCGCACTTTACAAACGTAAGCTCTGTATCACCTGCGCAGAGCGATGGATTGGAGCTGCAAACCCATGTGCAGATCCGATCCATCGGCTGCATCTGATGCCACGCTTTCGTAGTGTATGATTTGGTGGCCGGCTGCTGTTTGTACTGGATGAAGTGGCGAGTTATCCCTGTGGCAGCTGGGGACCTCTTACTGTCTCTCTGTTCATCCATATTTAAAGGGGCACGCTAATAAAATCTCCCTTTTTTTTTGCCCTTAAATAATTGAGCTGTTGCCAGCATCTGCCAAATTTTAGTTATTTACTTTAGTTGTAAATACTCACCTTTTCTCCCTTGGCACATACCGCTAGTCCCAGTCAACTCAGGGCTTCTGAAATCGGGAAGTTCCTGCAGCTTTTTTTTCATAGGATACACAAATTGTCCATTGCTCAGAATATATGTACTTTCTGTACGCAAGTTCTATAGCGCCTGCGCAGAACAAAGCATTGGAGCGGCGCGCGCAAGCAGAGTCAATCCATCAGCTGCTTCTCTCTGGACTTTGGTTATCGCAGTGCATGCTGACATCACCAGTGACAGATTTGGTGACTGGCAGCCAGGACATTAAAAATCCTGGTTTCTTTGTGACACTTGTGTGGGTGGAGGAAACTCCTCCGCTTCACACAGTATTTTGTACCACAGCCTGAGCACATTAACCTTTATAGCGCCACAGCATGGCTATGCCTTCCTTGCGGCAGATGGGCCTAAATGCTGTACAGCAGCATAGCTACCGAGCACTGTCATTGGCTGCAGAGGAACTGGCTGACCTCTGCCCTGCGGCGTTTAAGCCTGTCTGCCTCACAGCAAGCCTCTAGCGTTAAAGGGTTAAAACACTGAAATATCAAAAAAAAAAAAAGTGACTACTGTATGCCCCCTGCTGGTGCTAACTGTTCATGTAATGTCATCACTCATGCACATTAATACATTGCATTGCTTAACATTTCACTGCATTTATTTTGACTGCAGCACCATGTGCTCTGCCATCTCTAAAGTTATTTGTCCTCCTTGCTCCCAGACACTTGCTTCCTGCATTGAGATGTCTCGGAGGACCACAACTCTAGTGTTGTTAATGTGCTGCCATTCACCATATGGCTGTACGCGAACATGATCGGCACCTGTACTAGGTTTCATTTGCTCTCTCCTGTTGATAAATTCTTTGGGATATATCACCATTGTATCCCACTGGGCCAAAAATCTATTCCTGTTTAAAAGAAAAAAAGAGAGGGCATGCACTCGGGAAATTGAAAATCAGATGGACTGCACAAAAACAGTGTGCCTGCAGTCTACGGAGTCACCAAGAACAGGGCACGTTTCAATATCTCACTTCCTGTATATTCACTGTGAGTGAAAGTGACAGCTTGTTGATGATGTCTTCGCTCTGTGGAGATCTGGCTGATCGCTCTGGGTCTTATTTGAATTTTTATTTTTTTATAATTTATGGTCGCTCACCAGATACATAGGCAGTTTCCTGTGTATTTCCGGTGAACATATCCTATGCGCTCAATGAGATGATCTTATTGGTGTGCGGCTATGCTCCTGAAAATCAGCAATTTTCTGCTTTTAGGAATCAAGTTGCTGATACAGGGACTTTCTCATATTAGAGCGGTTAGTAGGATACCGCTAAGGGTTATGTGCTCTCTCATGCCAACTGAATGGTTCGCCTTAATGATGTTAAGCTATGAAACACGCTTTAGAGCAGGGCTTCTCGACCCTGTCCTCAAGTACTCCTAACAGGCCAGGTTTATGAGATATCTGAAGCACAGCACAGGTGATATGATTTGATGCTCAGTGATTGCAGGATTCAGTCTGCTTTTCCCCGAGGTAATCTTTAAATCTGCCCTGGTAGTGCTTCCCAAACCTCAGGGCCCTCTAACAGGATATTTCTATTTTTCCATAGAAAAGAAAGCTTCTTTCTGAGGAAATCCTCCAGAACATCTCTGCAATCCCAGAGCAACCGTAAGTGTCTTTCTTTCAGCTCACACTTTATTTGCATAAATTATAAAGCGGTATTTTCTGTATGTAAAACACATCTTTTGCATTGCTTGTACTGAAACTAGCCACTTCCTGTGTTTCCTTATTGTGATGCTGATTTGTACATTAAAGACGTTTCTTTTGTTTTTTTTCCCTTTGCGTGTCATTTACACTTAAAACCAAATGCTATTGAAATTTTGACAATCCATATCACGCCATTTCCATCAATACATGTAAAGTTATAGAGAAGACTAGTGCCCTGCTGTTCTGCAAACTGCAGAAATAAATACATTTCGGTAAATCACCATAATTTGTATTAAGTCTGGAAACCCAAGCTGAGATCTTGGCAATGTCATGGCTCTGAAGTTCCCTCTGGGCTTGGATTCTATCCCACTGTGTTTTGTAATAATGTTTATTTTATCTTAGGTTGGTATTGTCTGACAAGAAGGATGCATTAAAAGAAGGTAGGTGTGCTGTATGCTTCTTATGTTCTAAATATCTGGAAAATAGAATTCATCTTAAGAGATGTTGAGGTGTTGTTGGGATAATGTTGCTTTATTTTAACGGAGATACAAATAGTGGATATTGGGCCCAAGTGCAATCAATAAAATAAAACGTAACCTTTAGTCCCGCGTCAGGCGAACGCATTGATCACGTCCGTCTCGCCGCACAGTTTAAAACGTCCATAGCATAGAATCATGATCAATAGACACACACGAAGTACGTGCGCACCGAACAACACACGCACGAGGCAAACGAACGTAAAACCGCTAAGACGGATGCGCAGAGTGCGGCACGTCCGCGTAGCGGCCTGTGTACGTGATGACGCGACGTCAGACGCAGCACATTTGTGACGTCCGTTGACTCTCAAAGTTTTTTTGGTCTGGCTGACTGTACCTGTCATTTAATTTTGATTCCCATATTTCCTTTTCTTTTTCTATGTCCGTCAAAAAAAAACACGGACCGTGTGGTGTCTACAGTATCTTCCGTCAGTACGTCTGTTCGTTATGCACGCAGAGTGCGCTCAGACGGTGTTCGTCTGACATTAGTCTTAGGCTGGCGACACACTAGCAAACATTTTGCGTCCTTTTGACCACTGTTTGCCGTACGTCGTAGCTTTATAAAGGAGTCACTGAAACCCACCACACTAAGCACCTGCACACTTTTTCAGACAGGCAACGTATATAGCTACGGACGCGAAAACAACATCGACATGAAAAAGCTAAACGGACGCAGAAACAACGCCGCCATGTATTTTCCTAGGGTATGAGACATCAGACCTTACGAACGCACTTTCTGCAGTACTCCCAATATCTCCCGTCAAAAAGTGCGTCCGTAACGGACGCAGTACAGTATACTCGTGTGCTGCCTCCCTTAACCTCCCTGGTGGTGATCCCGAGTGTGTCTCAGGTTAAATTTCACCGCTGAGAGCGGTAACACCGAGACACACTCGAGTTGTATACATTACCTCTCCGCACGCTCCCTTGATGATCTCTGCAGTCTCCTCCGGCGATCGCAGCGTTTTTACTTCCTGGATTCCTTCTCGCAAGGAGGAAACCAGGAAGTAATGAGGTTGCCAGAGGAGGCAGCTGGGGACATCGAGGGAGCGCAGGGAGAGGTAATGTATCCAGCGGCAACCCGAGTGTTGCTCGGGGTTACCGCTTCCAACATAGGAATTTAACCCCGAGCCACACTCGGGATGCTGCTGGGGGGGGGGGGGGAGCACTTTCAGCAAAGTTTTTGCTGAAGAAATAGACCGCCAGGGAGGTTAATGGAAACAATGTAAAATGTACATCAGAGCAGGACCATGCCTGCAGTAAGGAAATACCTTTTTTTTTTTTTTTTTATCACAACACACAAGACAAAACAGATACGTGTTCCCATTTTTTTTTTTTCTTGTTTTATCAGCTGGCTACACTGTGATGCAGATTGGTTAAAACCCATTGGGTTCTCACCAATCCGCATCATACAGGTCTATTCACTAAAGGTGACACTCAGGAGAACTGGCAGGAGAAGACAAAATAGCCAAATCAGAAAATTCTCCCATTTATCTCACTTTCCAAATCAGCTATTTGGTCTAGATTGTTCTCTTCTCCTGCTAATTCTCCTGATTTTCACCTTTTAGTGAATAGACCTGATAGTGTAGCCAGCTGATACATGTTCTCATTTTTTCTTTTTCATGTTTTATTTCCTTACTGCAGGCATGGTCCTGCTCTGTACATTTTACATTGTTACCATTTAAAGGATATATTTTATTTTGTGGATTGCAGTTTTTTCCCAGTATCCACTGTTTGTAGCTGAGTTTTCAGGGTTACTCCCTATAGGCTAGGATGGGGGTATCAGAATTACTCTATACTAACTATACTCAACACCACCATACATTCGCTTTTTTTTTTTTTTTACCTCTCCTGCACAGCTCACCCCTAAAACGCTACATTAAAGTTTGTTGTGAGGAAATTGGGAGCTGTCTCTTTAAGAAAAATGGTTCACGATAATTACGCCAATATGTGCTTAAATTGCAGTCCCGTTCCCCCCCCCCATTTTGTCCTAAATAAGTTTTGTCCATCTGATAGGGCATCCCTTTTATATAAATCAGAAATCAGTGGGGTTTTTTTTTTTTTTTTTTTTTTTTTTTGAAGACCTACAGTATATGATTGAAAAGGGGAAGATTTTTCTTTAAAAAATTCGCCTTCTCCCACAGGCTGTCCTTAAGTTGCAGTTGAGAGAAGCTGCTGTGTGCAAAGATCTGTCCTACGGGACAAGAGCGCCTCTCCCCTGCTCAGTCATTGTGCTGCATTGGATGTGCCCAGTTTGTGACGACATCTAACATAGCACAGACTGAGCGGGGCCTCTGCTGGAGATCACACACTTATGCTCAGTGTGACATTAAATATAATTTGATAGAAACGATTCAATCCTAAGGATTGGGACCTAATCCTGATATTGATTAGGACGATCTGACCCGTTTCTTACAAATTTGGACAGCCAGCCTTCCTGATGGGTTTCTGGAGCATCTGCATTGACTGTCCGCACCATCCCTGCCTCGTTCATGATCCGTGAGCAAGCAGGGAAGACTGGTCAATGCAGGCTTCCCTATCAGCCAATTCCCATATACTACACGTCCTGGATTGAATTGCAGGCTTGAAATCCCTGAAATATCCATGTAATTTAATCTTTTTTTCTGTTTTTATAGGTGTCGGAGAGCCAGAGCATCAAACCAAAAAAAGATGTGAAAAGAAGCTGCGGCCGAAAAAAAGGTAATTTAGGCTAGGGACAGATGAGCGCATTTTCTGCGGCCACCGTCAAAATGTACGTCGATGCGTGCGCACGCATTTTTTCACGGAATACGCTTAAGTGGTCAGACGATGCGCAATTCTGGACGTATTTCATGACGATGGGGTGAAAAGAAGTCTAGGGAAATCCGGCTGTTTGAACGTTATGTTGGCCGCACATTAGCAGCGTCTGACATCTCCTAATCACGCACACACGCTGCTATGCGGCCGCAGCGCACTCTGTACGTCAGTACCAGCGGTTTAACGTTCTCGAAAAAATGCGTTCATTTTCCACTTGCGTTGCGCGGCCGGACTTTTGTGCGACCGTACTTCGTATATTGGCTGTCATTGCCTGTCATCTGCTGCTAGTGCGGCCGTGATTATGTGCGCCAGAACGCGCGTTCGCACTGCCTCAGTCTGACCCTAGCCTTAATGGTATCTGGGAATATCTGTGCCAATCCTCCACAAATATTTCTGTTGCGTTGAATGGCAAATTTTACAAACAAAAAAATGCTAATCTAGGCGGACCATAAATCATTAAATTAAAGGAACATTTTGGCTGGAGTTGGCCTTTTTCCAGCCACGTAAAATGGCAAGGGTTGTCGTGAATGATTTGCCACTGTGCTGGTGTCTACTTGGAGGTTTCAGTAATTTTTCAAAAAAGTGTTTTTGTAGAAACGACATCCTAGTAAATTTGGTAATTCTTTTTATCTAAGCCACCTAAAGGGAGCAAGTTATCAAAATATGCCTTGTACAACTCTAAAATCCCAAGATGTGGTAGTGTTTTGCCATACACTGCAAGGCTGGAAAATTGAAGTCGCTGGCCAGATTTTCTATTGCTAACAAAGGGTCCTTCTCTGTGCCTCCCATGCTCCGGGGTCAAGATATTGAGGGTTTTATTATTATTCCATTCAGTGTAGTTATGTATGTGTTTTAAATAATAATAATATTTCCCCACTCATTTTTTTACAGGCTTCAGGACAACTATGATGTAATGCGTCTGGCAGACTGCAATTTGCAGAACAAGCAGGAGCAGAAGGCAAAATCATTTATTCGGAACACATTGTATGGAAGGCGGAAGAACAGAGCAACAGGTGATGGTTGTAATCAATATTATTGTTTGCTTAATGAAGATAAAATATTCCTTCTAGCCTCCAGATACTGAGTTCCGATTCTTTAGACAAGCCTGATGTTCCCCCGTCACACTAGAAGTTTGTATATAAGCCAGTGTTTTCCAAACCTGTCCTCGGGACGCTGAGCCAGGCCAGATTTTACAGTTCACCCTGGGGAAATGCAGACTGACTCCTGCAATCACTGAGCAGCAAATCACATCACCTGGGCTGTGCTTTAGATATCTGGCAAACCTGGCTCGTTAGGGGGTCCTGAGGACCGGTTTGGGAAACCCTGTTATAAAGGATTTATTAATTTCTTTGAGCAGCATACCTCTTCTCCAAGAATCAGCAGGTGTCTTTTACCTGACTTCATGTAACTTCGTGTATATGATAGTTTGTGCGTAATCAATCCTGTAAGCGTCAGAGGAAGGTTTTGAAGGAGATTCCACTCAGGAGATGACTGGTTCTTAGCAAGGTCACAATGACCCCAAAAATCCGTAATATACATCTCCAGAGAGCGCAGTGGGTTTGATCCGTCTGCTTTGATCTTTGTAGTAAGAGCAGCCATGTAGATGGGTTGTGAATGTTAAAGAATTTGAATTCTCTGGGTGATACTGAGTGCTTGCCAAAAGGCTTTGCTTGGCCAAGCTGCAGAAGGAAAAATGAGTGGCTTTAATGGTTTGGAATTTGTTGAGGTAGCAAATTCAGGAATGCAGGCTTCTTCTGAAGCATGGGTGGCAAAATTGGGTATTGTACTCTTGGATGCCAGAATCGGGTTTGAAGCTCCATGTTTTAGGATTGCAGTAAGCGATAACTAGAGTATTGGAGAGAATCTTCGAAATAAAGGAAGATAACTTCTTAGTGAATACTGGGATTTAAATGTGCTGTGTTCTTTCTTTCTTCCATCTCTTTTATCAGACTCGAAGCATTTGCTCTCCTTTTTATGAGCTTTCTTCAGATGCGTTTCTGTATGATCACACTGCTCTGGAATTTTAGGCACATGTACATTTTCTGCATGTCTAATTGGTTTTCAAACTTTTCAGTCATAATTGGTAAAATACGATTTAAATTTTTAAATCTAAAAAAAGATTTCTAGGAAGTCGGGACATATTCGTTCTGCTCAGTAAGCATTGTATACACTTATCAGCAGTGTTTATGTGCATATAAAACACTTTAGACGAGACTGTTAAAACTGAGCTGAGAAACAAAAGTCACAGATTAAGGCATACATTGTAACCGTATGGTCATTTTATTACAGTTCCCTCTCTGGCAATCCATTCAAACTTGAATTATTGAGTCAACACCTTCACTACCACTTGGTGCATCCCTAATAGAAACCCGAAATTTCAGCCACCGAAAAGTATCGTCTGAAAATGGTGTTTTCGGTTTTGGCCGCAAATTTCCATTTCAAAATTGGGCCTGGGGGCTCGCCTGAGCCTGGAGGACAGCCGAGCAGCCTGCGACAGCCGGAGGACTGTCACCGCTGGAGCTCAGGACTGAAGTAGGAGAGTATTTAAGGTGCAACCAGTCAGCCATGCGAACCTGGGCTTGGAGGCCGGCTGAGCAGCTTGCTCGGCCAGCCTTCGGGATCAGGCAAGTCTCCAGGCCCAGGTTCTCGTGTCTGATTTTTGGTTTTCGGCCGAATCAATCCCGAATTTTCGGTATTGGCCAGAAATTTCTGTTTCGGTGCATCCCTAGTTTCTATATACCCACCAGCAGGACCTAGTGTTTCACTGTAAAGCCACGTTACATTAACTACAAAGTTAAGGCTGCAGTCGCATGAGTGCACAAAGCAATCTGGTCGCAGCTTTGTGACTGCTCGACGGGGAGGGCCACACGGTCGGTGTAGCATGCGCACTACTTGTGTGTGCTGTCAAAAAGCTGACAGATGTAGGACGAGGCTACAAAGCACTGAGCGCCCTAACTGCACTCAGTGAGGTGGCCACACAGGCGTCAGAGTTGAAGGAACATCCACTCTCATGGACGTTCCTTCCGCTCTCAAAAATGCTTGTGTGATCACCGCCTAAAAATCATTGTAGGATCTGTTCAATGCATTTTTACCCTCGTTAAACCCTACTTGACAAGCAGAAGATACTATGTGCTGGCCAGATAGTGCTACTACAGGTGAGAATCCGCTGTTTCAGACATAACCGCTGATATGATGGACCGGTTATGTCCAAGGCGCTGAAACTTTATTGCTCCAGGATGTGTCCCTATACAAAAGTCCTTTGCGTTGCTTGCGCTTACCCGATACTAGGCTCCTTCAAGAGTTTTTGGAGATCGCGTTAAGAAAATACTGTGTATTGCAAAACCCAGGGTCATAATGTCTCTTCGTTAATGGGAATGTTTCGTTCTGTTTAGCCATTTTTTTTCTTTGTATTGAGAAAGCCAATGTTTTTTTGTTTGGTTTTTTTTGTTCCAGCTAACGAACTTCTCTCCCTGTCGATCAAAAGAAGCATCATTAAAAAGCCAGCAGTACGGTTTACAGACAACAACTGGGGTATGCAGTTTAACAGATTTCTTTTTTAGAATTTTTTTTCCTTCTGCAGTTTCAGATAGTACACTGGTCAACATGGTTTCTGATTGGTCATGGAGCTGCAGCTTGTCGCCTCACATCCTTACTGATATGGCAAGCTATTCTATGAAAAGTAGCTTGAAGGGCCAAAACAACTCTTATTATTTTTATATATGTACAGCACACTGTTTAGCGTTAGATGGAGTTAAACATTCTAACCTCTAAGGCTAGGGTCAGACGAACGCATTTTCACGTTGTCTGTGAAAAAGTGCGTTCGAACGAATGGACGCATTTTTTCACGGAGTACGCGATAGCGGTCATACTATGCGCATTTGCGTTCGTGATTTTGTACGGATCATCAATAAAACACTTTGTGCATCTGGACGTTATGTTGGCCGGACATTAGCAGTGTCTGACATCTCCAATTCACGCACACACGCCGCTAGCGGACGCAGCGCACTCTGTACAACCGTACTAGTGGTTTTACGTTCTCGACAAAATGCGTTCGTTTGCCACTTGCGTTGCGCAGCCGGACTTTTGTGCGACCGTACTTCGTATATTGGCCGTCATTGCCCGGCATTTGCTGCTACTACGGCCGTGATTAAGTGCGCCTGCACGCGCGTTCGCACTGCCTCAGTCTGACCCTAGCCTTATTCTGCTTCAAGGCTAAATGGAAAAGACATTCTGCTGCTTTGTATGCTTGTATTCTAAGTTTGTCAGACACAACCAGTTTGTTTTTATTTAGTTTACAATTGCAGAAGTGCTATAACACAAACCCTGGGATACTACCACTGGGTGTGGGCACTGTACCGCTGGTGTTTTATCCTTACTTGAAGCTGGTGTCCTGTGTCACCACCTCAACCTGCCCATCACCCCTTCGACTGGAGTTGCCCTGCCCCTTTCCACAAACTCCCTCCCACATTCAGGTCCAGTTTTTGGCCAAACCCACTCCTCTCATACTGAGGTCAAGTCCCTTAAACTCCCTCCCTTCCACCTCCGGACCCCGCTCAGTTTGTTCATGAAATTATTGTAAAGGGACACTCTAATACGCTTTAGCAGCATTTGTTTGTGGAGAAAGACCTGAGCTTTAAGCTTCGTATGCAGCATCAATCCATCACTGTGACCCGACGCTCGCGTACCTTGTGTGCTAAAAGTATGCAATTTGCATCTGTACGTACGAACGTTATGTACACTGCACAAATGGCTTAAGGAAAAAAAAGGAGGGGGAGGTGTTTTTTTTTTTTCTTTTCATAATGTTCCTTTTAGGGAAACAAATTGATTATCCGATGAATCGGAAAAATAATTGGCCAACTAACCGATTTATGAAAATAATCGTTAGTTGCAGCCCTAGTAGCTTGTAAATTCTACATAAGCTAGCAACCTTGATTTTTGAGTAGGTTTCCCAACTTATATGATATTATATATTATATTAGATGTAACCTCAAAAGCATATGGCTAGATTCTAAGAGTGGTGTAAGCTTAACTAGAGCTGTTGTTAAAGTCAATAGAGTTGCTAAATTTACACCAAGTTTCATAATCCAGTCTAGGGCTGAAACTAATTGATTTGTGTACAGCACACACGGTTTATTCAGTTTACAACTATAGCAGCGCTATATCAAACCATGGGATACTGCCACTGGGTATGGGCGCTGTACCGCTGGTGTTTTTATCCTTGCTTGCAGCTGGAGTCCTGTGTCACCACCTCAACCTACCTGTCAAACCCTCTTTGGTCTGTAGCTGCCATTCTCTCCCTTTTTGGTCCAGTCCCTTTCCACAAACTCCCTCAGGTCCAGTCTTTTGCCCAAAGCCACTCCCTCTCACACTCGGGTCAGGTCCCTTGAACAAACTCACTCCCTTCCACCTCCCGCTCCGTTTGTTCATTTAAATTATTGGAAAACTCTAGCGCACAAGCTAAGGCTGGGGTCAGACCAGCGCACTTTTAACGTGCGTTCTGGCGCACTTAATCACGGCCGCACTAGCAGAAAATGACGGCCAATATACGAAGTACGGTCGCACGAAAGTCCGGCTCCGCAACGCAAGTGGAAAATGAACGCATTTTTTCGAGAACGCAGAACCGCTAGTACGGAGTGCGCTGCGCCCGCTAGCGGTGTGTGATTTGGAGACGTCAGACCCTGCTCGTGTCCGGCCAACATAACGTCCAGACGCAAAAAGTTTCCTGGTTTGGATTCGTAAAACATCACGCACGAAAATGCGCATCGTATGACCGTTTTCGTATATTCCGTGAAAAAATACATCAATGCGTTCGGACGCACTTTTTTACGTTCGCGTGTAAAAATGCTTTCGTCTGACCCTAGCCTAAAGTGGTCAGGCTGTGTGGAGTGTTCCCCCCCCCCCCCTTTCTCACCCTGTTTACGTGCTGACATGTCTATTTGAGCATTCGTAGCAACGTTGGTTTGCGGAGAAAGCCTACATGGGCTTAAGCTGCGCACACAGCATCAGTCCAGCATTGTAACCAGGTGCTTGTGTACATTGTGTGTGAAACAAATGCAATTTGCATGTACTAACGCTATGTACACTAAGCATATTGCTTACGAATAATAAAAGGAGGGGGGCAAGGGTTGATCTCATTCCCCCCCCCCCCCCAATAATGTCCCTTTTTAAGGAAACTAAAAACTTTTTTTTTTTTCTTTCTTATCCGATTAATCGGCCAACTATTTGGTTTTCATAAAAAAAAATAAAAAAAAAAATTATTGGTGCAGCCGTAATCTAGTCTATGGCTGTCATAATAATTTAAATGTCTCAATTTACATTTCTGTAATACTGCAATTCGTGTGTTTGCAATAACTATCAGCAACATTGTGTTTTCTAGTTTTTTTTAATATACCTTTTCTTCCCCCTCAACTTGCCCTTTCTTTAGCAAAAGATGAGAAAATGAAAGCAGAAAGGTTCATGGGTACTTACAGAAAACGTTGCAAACTGTGAAATCAGACTGAAAAACATTGGATTAGAGATACCTGAAGAAACGACCTTTAAAAGAGCCGTACAGATTACTTATTTCAGCAAGTACTTTTTGCAATTCCAGAAAATCCATCTACACACTTTCCTGCCTTTTGTTCCTCTCTCGCATTAAACAAGACACCTTGTGATTTAAGAGAACAAAATCTTCTAGAATCCTGATTTATAGACATGTCGTTCTGTGTTTGTATGCCATGGATTTCCTGTTACAAAGGATACCTTGCTACATCTAGAAGTCTGGAGTTTCTTTGTTTTGCCAAGTAAAAGTGTTTTGTAATGTATATAGTTTTTCTTTTACTGGGGAATAAACCGATACAGAACTAAGTCCTGAAAGCTTTTTGTGTATTGCACAATGTTGAAAACCAGCAGTTTCCCAAACCATGGTCCTCGGGTTCCCCTGATTTTTAAGGATCACCTTGGGGGAAATGCAGACTGAATCCTGCAATCAATGAGCAGCAAATTATATCACCTGTGCTTCAGATATCTGGAAAACCTGACCTGTTAAACTTCCTGGCACATAGCAGGGAATCCTAGTGGTGTTTTAGGTTATCTGTCAGTGATTTAAACCACCACACTGGGACTGATGCTGTATTGTTCTAAATAATTTCCCTTAACCTAGTTTTTATGAATGAGGAAATTGGTAAAACTGATTTGTCAGTCGACTATTGTTACTTATATTAAGTGTCATACATAACTGACACTGTAGGGTTAAATATTTATTAACCTCCAAGTGTCTTTCATAGACTTGGGTCCCCATGGCCATTTAAAATTACAGCAAATCGTTAAAAAGTAGTAATAGAGATCATCCGCTTTGTTGGTTATCGGGGAGGGCTGATATTCAGCGAACGTACCAATGAGCGTAATTGGCCAAGCTGGCTCACTGCAGCCGCGACGTGAAGTTCCACAGCTCGGCTCTTAGGCTAGGGTCAGACGAAAGCAGTTTTAACGTGCGTTTAGACGCACGAAATCACAGCCGTGCTAGCAGCAAATGACGTCCAATGCCGGGGAACACACGAAGTACGGCCGCACGAACGTTCGTCCGCGCAACGCAAGTGGCAAACGAATGCATTTTTTCTACAACGTCAAACCGCTAGTACTGACGTACAGCGTGCGCTGCGTCCGCTAGAGGCGCGTGTGCGTGATTAGCAGCGTCTGACGTCTCCCAATGTCCGGCCAACATAACGTCCAGACACAAAAAGTGTTTTATTGATGATCCGTACAAAATCACGGACGAAAAGTCGCATCGTATGACCACTATCGCGTATTCCGTGAAAAATTCGTTCAAACGCACTTTTTCACAGACAACGCGAAAAATGCGTTAGTCTGACCCTAGCCTTATCTGGGGCTTCTCCCACAGCAGGCCGACAACTTGAATGTCAGTCCTCGCTGAAGGACGTCTCCTGCTCATTGACTGCATTGTGCATGATGACCACAGAAATTGGGGTTTCCTCCCATCTGGCAGGGAATTCTTTGTACAGGAGATGCAGAGGTAGTTTGGATCCCGGTATCTCTGGTGCTACATGTCCTACAGCAGGATCAGCATCCACTCCTCCCAGATGTTTTTGGAACTACACTTCCCATGTGGCTCTACCAACCTAGAGTAGCTAAGCATCATAGTAATTGTAGTTCCAAAACACATGGAGGGCCTAGGTTGATGACCCCCTTACCTACAGCATCATTTGAGGTATCATTGTAAAGGACCAAGTCTAGACATGGTCATGATGGTAAAAAAAAAAAATGCTTAAATGAACGCTATTAAATTGAACAAATATTGCACCATGCCAATTTCATTTTAAAGTTTGTGTTTTTCACAACTTAATCTTTTTTTTTTTTTTTTCTAGACCTGAGTACCAATACTTTTTTTTCCAGGTACTCCTACTTTTATGTGACAGCTTTCCAATAAATAATTTAGGATTTTGCTGAAAGCCTGTCCAATTTATGTGAATATTGAACTGTATAGCCAGACACCTCACTGACTGCACACCCACACTAGCAGGGTTATTCAAAGAGATCCGAATTGTGGCCTAAAGGTAACAGGACAGTGAAATTCAGTGTACAGTTATCTTTCCTGGCCATTCGGCTATCCAGAGAGCAGGCAGTTTGCCTGTTCGAGGGTGGTGAAATCCCCATAGAGAAGCGATGCTTCGTCTATTCATAGAACACAAACCAGAAGTGAAAAGTTGCCGAATTTCCCTGCTGTTCGGTGCATTTATTCAGGCGAATCCCATAGGCTTCAATGTTAAAAATATTCCCGTTTAAACTAATATCTAAAACCGTTAAGGATCTTTTAAGCATTTTTCTGTGCATTTTTATTCTGTTCATTATCATTCATTGTACCTTTTTTATATGTAAATTGCAAAGAAACTACAGAATGAAAACAGCGTTTCACTGTTCAAACATTCAAGCAAACCCTCCCCCCCACATCTGCGGTGTCGGGTTTTTCTGGCATGTTTAGTGGGGGTTAATCCAGATGTTTACAGTTTTCGGTATGCGTTCTCCAGGTTTTGCAATGTTTTCATCAGGTTTGCGGCAGCTTTTCCCTGCACTACGACGGCCCTGTGGTGCTTGCTGAATACACTGCAGGGTCACCGAAATGGGATCAAAATCGCACCAAAGTTTGAAGAGAACGAAAAGTCATTGAACGTGCGGTAACACCAGCTTTTAGGAGATGCCAACTTTTGACTCTCCGCATTCCAACAGTAATTTCTCCTTGCACTTTGCAATACCTCACTCATATAAAAGTTAATTATTGTTTGCACATCCTAACATGGAAAGCGCAAGGTACAGTAAGCTCGCGCAAACTTATTACATTGCTGACGCTACACTGGGATGAAATGTGAATGCCATGCGTTAATCTAAGTTATCCTAGCAGTAATGCAAAGGCTGGCTGTCCGCCAGCACTGTAATCAGTTGACCATCGGCCGATCAGAGGTCGTCTACTGGAAGCATCTGTGGATGACCCAGATCGGCTGATGGACAAGACGCCAGGTGAAAAACCAGGTGCAGGGCAAAAAAAACAACTTTGTTTCCGTACCAAGGACTGCCCCTGTCCAGCACAGCAGGCTCCTATTGGGAAAGAAAACTTGCCAGGCTGCAGGGGGATTCTTCCCCTCCCCTCCCCTCCCCTCCCCTCCCCTCCCCTCCTCCCTCCCCTCCCCTCCCCTCCCCTCCCCTCCCCTCCCCTCCCCTCCCCTCCCCTCCCCTCCCCTCCCCTCCCCTCCCCTCCCCTCCCCTCCCCCCCCCACCCCACAAGCTCAGGGCTTCTGCATCTTCATTTTAAGTCCCACTGTATCCTGTGGAAACCTCTCAATGCTGGACTCTATCTGCAACTCCCATCACTGCTTCAGATCCGCTAATCGATTTGACTAACCGTGTATGACCTCTGATCTAGACTTTGACCAACCTCTGCCACCGACCCATGCTTTATCTGACCACTCTCCTGCATTGCCCGGTGTCTCCTGGTCCTCCACCCTCTTTGTCCAGTAAGTGTGTTCTCTAGTTCCTCTGTATCTCGTTATTGTATTCAGTGTCCAGTCCACCCTTCTTATGGTTTTCAGTGTACCCTGTCCTCTGTATTTAGTATATTTGTCAGTTCCTATACCTGTTTGACTTATCCGGTGTCCCCTTCCTGGTTTGTTTCATTTAATAAACCTTTTCTGTCAACCATACCCATCTGCTTCACTGCGCTTGTGTAACCACATACTGGGCTCAAGACCCCTACCCTCCAGTGGGTCCTGACAATATCAAGATGCTACATTAGCACAAACTATGGAATAGAGCCCATGGTTAGGTTTACTAGAATGAAATCACTTTAACAGATGTGCCTATTTAAAAAAGTATGGTTAAAAGGGACACTAGGCCAGTGATGGCAAACCTTGGCACCCCAGATATTTTGAAACTACATGTCACGTGATGCATGCATAGTCACAGATTAGGCTGGCAGAGTAGCATGGGATATGTAGTACAGAGACTTCTGGGGTGCCAAGCTACGTGATCACTACTCTAGACTAACATGGGGTAGGAAACTGGGGAGAGTACTGATCACCACCCTGTATTTGTTTTTATCGTGAGATGCCAGGACGCTGTGTATCACACAATATATTCCACAATTCTAATTTACCAAAAATTATCAGGTGGTGTCTGCAGAGGTAACCTGCAGTTTTTGCACAGTAAAAATTGTAAAATATAAACAAAGTTCAGTAAGAAGAAACTGATCCTATAGTCCATGTCCAAGCAATGAACATGCTACAAGCTCTAGCTTTCAAGAATTTCAAAACATGGATGATTTGGAGTAGAATAGATTTGCACAAGAAGCTAAGTGTGAGGAGGGAGGGGAAAGCAGTAAAAAATAAAGCTTAAAGTAGCATGCAAGACTGGTGTTCCAGGTGCATATAGCTTGAAGTACATTATTCCCCTTGAGAAAAATGACAGCAGGCTTCCAAAGAGACCTAGTTTAGGAATATTTAAATGACGTTCTTCTACCTATGGGGGGGAAAACAGGCATGTGTCCAAATACAAGCAATGAAACTATGTTTAAACAAATACAAAAAGATGTATGCTACGGCTGAAACCACTAATCAAGCGATTGAGAATAGTTGACAACTATTTTCATTTATTGTTCAATTAGATGGTCGATTAAACAATGTGCGCTGTACACAAAGATATAGTCGGACAGAGTTGAACATTAATAACATCAGTGTTATTTCGGAGATGATTGTATGATTTGGTTCAAGGGTTATGCCAGACATTACATCAGTAGAACGAAGGCTGGGGTCAGACGAACGCAGTGTTAACGTCCGTGTTGCCGCACATAAGTACGTCCGTGATAGCATATAATTGTGTTAAATGGAGCCCCACACACGAAGTACGTCTGCACAGAAGTGCAGGGGCTGACGGACGCAGGTTAGGCAAGAACGTAATACTGCTAGAACGGATGTGCAGAGTGCGCCACGTCCACAACGTCCGCATAGCTTTGTGTGTGAGTGATGGAGTATGGTCAGACGGACTGCATTTATACGTCCAGCATTTTTGACGGACAGAATGTTTTTTTCATTGTAATTTATTTTCCCTGCTACATCAGTCAAAAAATACGTCAGTGAAAAAAACGGACTGTGTGGCCACTACCTTGTTGTCAGTCAGTAAGTACGTCCGTACTGCACGGACGCACAGTCTGTACAAAATGCGCTCACCTGACCCTAGCCTAACTGGTTAACTAAACAATCTCTGGGGTACTGCCAATGGGTGGAGGAGCTGCACCGCTGGTGTTTTATCCCTACTTTGAGATGGATTCCTGTGCCACCTCCCTGCATTCTGGAGCTGCCATCCCTCGCTTTGATCTGTTCCCCAAATTCCCACGCTCTGTCCAGTCTCTTGCCCCAACTCACTTCCTCTCGCACTTTGGTCTGGGCTCGGGTCCAAACTCCCTCCCTGCCCCCACTCAATTTATTCACGAAATAATTTTGAAAGGACAAAGCGGTCAGGCTGCGTGGACTGCCCCTCACCCCACTTTCCTGCTGCCATTGTGTCTGAGCAATTGCATGGTTTGTTCGGGGAGAAAGCAGACAAGGGCTTCAGCTGCAAACACAGCATCAATCCATCAATCTGACCAGGCTGTAGTGTTCAAAAGTGGGCATGTTTTGTGAATTATGCAATTAGCTTACAATGGTGGGCAATTCATATAGCCCGACGCCTCGGGTGACTTCTTTTAGCTGCCAAAAGACTTCTAATCTACCCCCTGGTGATGTCCTTTGAATACATCCCACACAATTCAATGATGTGAGTCGGTGACAGACCCATTCACTCCATTCTATGGCCAAAGTCACACAGTGAGGAGCAAGTGATGTAAAGATACTGGGGCAGGGGTGGGGGGGGGGCAGTTTATAACAGATCACAAATTGAATTACCCAGTGACACAGAGTAAAATATTTTCTTAACTAAAACCAGCAAGAGAAAAAGAAACCGCATGTAAGATGTCAGCAACATAAAATAAACACAGTAAAAACATTTCATATTTTGGGGAGACTCTTTAATTATTCATATGCGGATTTTTTTTATACTGTCTCTACTATGTTGTATTCGCTATGATGTGTTCATGGAGGTGCGTCAGAAACTGAGAAAAATTACTTACAAAAAAAAAATATCTTATTGCCAAATCCACGCATAGGTAAAAGTGATAGCATTTAATAAAAGTAGGGACCCTAGAAATTTAACCTTTGACCCTGCTTCAATGCAACACAGAAAAAAAAACAGATTAGCTGTCCATCCAGAATTAAGTTTTTATTGGATGATAAAGTACAGTTACATTTTTATTTCTTTTTTTACTTTATCACTTAAAAATTAAAATACAGAAAGATGAAAATAAGATGTGGAAACAAAATATTTGGTTATTTCCTATAAATAAAGGGTTAAACACACCGATCCTTACTGTACATAATGTGATGCTGTCCTACTATATATAGCAGAGAACGGCGATTCACACCATATCCAACAGGGGCTGACTGTGCCAAAATGTCACAGAAATGCTGTTATTACAGGTAAAGTCACAGACGCAGCCCACTGGGGAACATACGCTAAAGCTGGCTGAAAAAGAAAAAAGGTGAATTACAAGATCAGATTGAAAAAAACACTACCCTGGCAACTTTACATGTCAGGTTTTACAGCACAAAGAAATTCTGCTATGTCATGTAAGAATTCCTACCTGTGAATGACACATTTAATAGGGCTTCTACCTATATGCCCTCAGCCAGCTAGGAATGATGGGGGTTGTAATCTGTAGGGCAACAGGATAACCAGAAGCGTTTATGGCTGATGTTTACCTATCAGACATGCTATGCGAACGTACAGCTATCACACTGGCAGGATGTGAGGGCTGCCCAGATGATGGTTTGTGGTCACAGTGTGAACAGGTTCACAATAATTCTTGGAGGCTGCAGAATATTGTCCTAAAATGACTTTAACCTTCCAACAGCGCAGCTTAAACATGCTCCTTAAGGACACCCAAAAAATAAAACCAAATATAAAAAAAAAGAAAAAAAAAAGGTTTTTTGCTTGCTCAAAAGCAATAACAAAGTCCTCTTAACGAGTATCTTTTCCTTCCTCCCACCTGTCGCTTGCTCGTTGGAAGAGGCTTGGGATCTAGAGTTAGAGTCCAAGTTATTGCTGGTGCCTCAAACCAGACTGGAGAACAAGCGTAACCTCTCACCAAATAAAGCAATAGTTTAAAGTCAACAAGAAACACATGCCAGTTACAAAGGTAATAATTAACCCTACAAGTGCCAGAGGGAGGTGTCAACACACAGCAAAGCAATAAGCAGCAGCCTTCCCCTGGCAGTCAGAAGGCTCAACAAACCGAATCCCACATTCGAGCCAATCTAAGCAATTCCCACGTGGAGTTGTAAGTCTTGTGCTGCATAGCTAGTGTAAATAGTCTGCGACTCTGGCAAAGGCGCAGGAAGCGATGCCGGACTGCGCCATCATCTCTAAGCACTGGGAGGCCTGTTCTAATGCCAGCGAGAGCGGTGGCTGCTTTGGCAGGTTGTGTATATCTAGGAGATAAAACAAAAAAGGATTATGCTGTGTTATTAAGACTATGAAAACATACAGGGTTATTCAGAGAGCGGTGAAAAGCAGGAGAATGACTGGAGAATGGAAAATTCTAGGTCAAAATAGCCAAACCAGAAAAATTCTCCCATTCATCTCACTTTCCAAATCGGCTATTTTGACCTAGAATTTTCCATTCTCCAGTCATTCTCCTGCTTTTCACCGCTCTCTGAATAACCCTGAAAGGGTTAAATTCCTATAGATGGTTTTAATACAGCATTGTCAAAGGAACATTGCCACAAAACAGACTTTGAAATCTATACATGAAAGGTTTTTTTATACTTTGTTTCCCACGTTTTTGTCTGCAAAGTAGGTTTTTTCAACCCTGCTTATTAAAATATCTAAGCTCTATTATTTTATTGGTTTGTCGTCAAAAACCTGTAAGTCGCAAATAGTGTCCCTTACAACACGGGTTTTGGAATGAACTCCATCTCCCATGATTCTCAGCTACTCATTAGGTGGCTGAGCCTTATTGAAAATGTAGGTCCAAAACATCTGGAGGGCCCTGGTTAAGGACTCATGCCCTACAACCTACTGTAACAAACTAGCATGTCCAGCTATTAATTCACCTGGTAAGTTAAATAAAAGGACACGAGTTTAAATTATGTAGTCCGGTTACATTTCGGACCTCTCTGAATAACCCCTATAGTGAAAAGAATCACCCCTCATGAAATAATCACATTTTGTTGCTTTGCAGCATGAAATAAAGACAGACACAGCTGAAAGTCACATGGCTGGGTATGCCATTGAGAAGGTGATTAGCTACACCAGATTGCGTTTACAAGTAAATTTTAGGAGGGGTGATCCTTTTTCCAACTCAGTGATTCTGTTGTTTAATTGTCTTTATTTTTGACTGACATGTTGGTGTTAGATCTTTTACTTGGATGTTATAAATTTCACTGTGTAAATACAACTGGATAAACAAAATCTGTGTGTCTTTATTTTAGACTGCAAAGCAACAAAATGGGATTATTTTCAAATTCTATACCCACTGATATATATCATTTTTATCATTTACACATCCCAGCAATTCAGAGACCTGCTTGACCACAGAGCTCATGTGTTACATTCCCCATATGCAGCAATGAACTCTGGGTAAGACATGCAAATGAGGTCTCCAATTCATCAACTTTTTTGCATCCAGGGCCTGTTTAAACACAGAACCCTCCTTGCCAGTGCAATGCCCTACTGGATGGCTTTTTAGCAAAGTTCAGGTTATGCAATGAGTCACAGCCACTCCTGGACAGCTGTTTCAGGCTTGTTATGCCCTCATCAGCAGGAGATAGGCCGTGACTTATTGCTGGTTGATGCTTTACCCGGAGGGCAAATCAGTAATATATGTAAATAATAGTTCGGGACAGATATTTCAGGGAGAGATGCCATATTTATGATTTTGTTCAAAGAACTACGTTTTGGGTAGGTTAAGGCTAGGGTCAGACTGAGGCAGTGCGAACGCGCGTTCTGGCGCACATAATCACGGCCGCACTAGCAGCAGATGCCGGGCAATGACAGCCAATATACGAAGTACGGTCGCACAAAAGTCCGGCCGCGCAACGCAAGTGGAAAATGAACGCATTTTTTCGAGAACGTTAAACCGCTGGTACTGACGTACAGAGTGCGCTGCGGCCGCATAGCAGCGTGTGTGCGTGATTAGGAGATGTCAGACGCTGCTAGTGTGCGGCCAACATAACGTTCAAACAGCCGGATTTCCCTAGACTTCTTTTCACCCCACCGTCATGAAATACGTCCAGAATTGCGCATCGTCTGACCACTTAAGCGTATTCCGTGAAAAAATGCGTGCGCACGCATCGACGTACATTTTGACGGTGGCCGCAGAAAATGCGCTCATCTGTCCCTAGCCTAAAGGGACAATCTGACCATCATGAACAGTTTAGCTTATTTAAGTTCTGTCCTCTACTGCCCCTATTCTGTCTTTGCACCTCCCTGAAGGCTGTCAAGGAAAGGTTGTAAATGCAAAAAATAGAAATTCAGGTAGCGCTGATCTAGATATGATGGAAAATCGCTCAAAACATGCACAAGTGGTTCCTGTCGCTTAACCACAAGAAAAATAACAGAAAAACAGCAGAAATGGTGTAGCGATCACAATGTTCCTGTTTTTCAATCGTGGGGGTGAATTCCCAAGATGTTCAGAGGGATCTTCTCCTTTTCAAATAACTTCAAGAAAGCAGAAACACATCATAGTGCGACCCATGAGGTATGTTTAAAAAAGCCCAAATGTGGTAGCACTCACGTGGAACAGAGCCCTCCTGGCTCTGGATGATGTGCCTCTAGGTTGTTATCCGGCCACCCAATCGCCCTTCTGATCTTACGAGCCTTGAAACCTTAAACATAAATGGTAGAGGGCATAGCGCAGACTGCAGTTGCAACAAGATAGAGTAATGAAGAAAATATACTCACAACGTGTAGGACCTAGCCTAGGTCCGTAGGTAATAAGCCCAGGAGGTTTTTTGTGGGGTACAACATCCAAGAAAACCCAATCAAATTGATTAAAACAGCAGACATTTAATAAAACATTAAAAATACAGAATAAAAGAAAACAATAGCCAGAACGCGTTTCACCTGCTAATATATTATCAGTGGCTTCCTCAGCTGGCTGCTAAAACCAAATGATCCTTATTCCCCTTAAAAACCTTTACTTCCTAACCGATAACAACCAAAGGTTTTTGATTGGTTATAGGTTAGGAAGTAAAGGTTTTTAAGGGGAACAAGGATCATTTGTTTGGGTTTTCTTGGACGTTGCTGTTTGGGTTTTCTTGGACGTTGTACCCCACAACTTTGGGTTTTCTTGGACGTTGTACCCCACAAACAACCTCTGGGCTTATTACCTACGGACTTAGGCTAGGTCCTATATGTTGTGGGTATATATTCTTCATTACTCTATCTTGTTGCAACTGCAGTCTGCACTACACCCTCCACCTTTTAGGTTTAAGGTTTCAAGGCACGTAAGATCAGAAGGGCGATTGGGTAGCCGGTTAACCCAGAGGCACAGGATCCAGAGCCAGGAAGGCTCTGTTCCACGTTGAGTGCTACCACATTTGGGCTTTTTTAAACATACCTCATGGGTCGCACTATGATGTGTTTCTGCTTTCTTGAAGTTATTTGAAAAGGAGAAGATCCCTTTGAACATCTTGGGAATTCACCCCCAAAGGATGTAAATGGTTCACTTTCCAGTCATCCCTAGTCCAAAATCTAGTTCGAGACACATGGAACCATCATTCAAAATGATTGTTTTTTTCTTACCTTTTTGTTAATTTAAAACAAAAATAGACACGGTCAACTTACCTAGAATTGCACTATTGAGAGATGAGCAAACCTGCTCTCTCTGTATAGGATCAAGCTGGTATCCAACTGGGCTATTCCAAGGATCCGAATATGCAAGTAAACTAAAGGCATCCTGTTAATGGTGGGAAAAAAATTCTATTATTCTAATATTCTAAAGTCTATTATAGGCTTCACATAAAATGGTGCAATAACTCATTATGGACAAGTAATGGCATAAATACATTAAAAGATTACGTTGTTGTGATGTAAGAAAATGCATTGTCCTAGTTGTTTAAAGAAGATGGGCAGTATAAAACACCTGTCTGTACAGTGGCAGAAATAAACTGAATTTGGCCTTAACCCCTTCACTGCTGAGCCATTTCATGTCTTAAAAAAAACACGTTTTTATTTATCTATATTTTTTTCTTTACTTTAAACACAGTCATGTTTGGTATCACTGGAAAGGCCATACTCTGGCCTTTCTAATGATACCAAACATGACCCTGCTAGCTGCCAAACGTCGGGAGATATCAGGGTTCAAAGGAACCCCCTATCTTTCCTTAGGAGTCAATGAGGACGTTCCCCACACGTCCTCAGCAGTGAAAGGGGGGTTAAATCAAAATGTGCATTAATACAGGTCACTGAATTCTGTCTGTCTACAGTAACACGAGCATTCACTCCCATTGTAACCAAATAAAAGCATCTATATATTCATCAGCTGCACTAATGTTGGATACTGCTGCTGTTAAGTGAGTGACTGGTGTTTGGCTTGTGTAACGTAAAAATACAATAAAATACAATTCTCTAATATAAAAGGCAGATCGATAAAAGCCATGTTGGATTTGAGGAGTCAGAGTAAATTAACTCTGTAAAGATGCAAATAGTGTGTAGACTGATGTTTGAAGAACGGATTCCAAGAAAACGTAACACACCTTCAGCATGGTTTTATTGGCAGAGTTTTTCCCACGTTCTCTTCTTAATTGCTCACTCATGGTTTGCAGCTCTCTCCCGAAACAGATCATTCGCTCCACTGCGGCCTGGCTGCCTCCACACAGCTGCCGTCTGACCTGAGTCGAATCGACTTCTGTAACCACAAAACACTTGCGTTACCTACACAAGAGGATGGATTGAAAAGGACACAGAATGCATTGAGGGAGGACTACCACAATGTAGCTTGTCTAACAGCAAGTCTCTCACTGGGCTTATTTTGCAGTTATGTTGCAATTATGATAACCCCCCCACCACCAAAAAAAAATGTTGCGTAGAAAAAAACAGTAATTTATAACAAAAAAGAGAAAAAATGTGGGAAAAACATGAGTGTGATACAGAACACATGATGATAAATACCTCAATGCCAAATGCAAAAGAAGAAAAACATATCTACTAAGCAAATGGTAATGCTATGGTTTTCACTTATTTATAGATTTTTGATACACTTTGAAGCATAAAATTGTGATATCTAACTGGGTATCAATGCGTGTCAAAAAACAAAGCAGTGGGGGTCTATTCAGGACGCGCCGATGTTGCAACCTCAAAACAACTTCGGAGTTTCACAAAAGGGAAATTCAAATAGCGGCAGGGGAAGCTTCATTGATGAAGCTTCTCCTGCCATCAGTTGACTTTCTCTTTTTAAAACACTGACGTTTGTCATTATTGCCACATCGGCACTTTTTGAATAACTCCATGGTTGTGTTTTTTGTAAAGTTCTCCTGGATAAGTCAGATATTTTTTTTTTTTTTTACAGACCCATTTCAGTGTCACATTCCAAAGCGTGGTCGGTCTTTGAGCTGCCGTTTAGAAAGCCATTGGATGAGGTTGCTGCAAAACCATTGGAATAATGGTCAGTCTCCATGTCAACATCGCTACAGAGTAAAGAGACAGGACATGTTACACATTACATTGAGGTCCACTTCAGTCACATGATGGTGTATAAAACTAAAAAAATAGCAGTTTGTAGAAAATACCAACAACAATGATAGTTTGCAAAGGTTTTTACAGTTTCTGGTATAGTAGTGAGATCACTGTATCAAACCCGCCCTCTACATCAATGCAGTAAATAACCAAATGAGTGGAAGTACGAGGGTGTCTAGTGAAACATTGCGTTGATGGTTGCTGGGCGTTTATCAGATAAGCACATACATATCTGGTAGAGATTGTGCAACTTGGAAGAAAATTAACCCCTCTTTACTACCAAGATCAAGTATACTCGATCTCACTTAATCGACAGGTGCTTTTGAAGACCGAGTATTTTTGATTGGGTCCTACTCGGGAGCAATGCAAAGGAATTTAATTTATTTCAAATACAATTCATTTGCAAATGAGCTCCAAAACATGGGCGTAAAGTATCAATACAGTGGACATGACATGAAAGCTTGGAGGTCTGTTCTTTCCTTCAAGGAAACATGGAGACCAAGCTGTAACGTACATGCAGTAGCTTTATTGGCCAGCAGAGGGAGCCCTCTGCTTGTCAAATAGGGCTTACCAACAGTGAACGTATACGGTAAAGACGTTTCTGGATAGAATTAATGTGTGCACAATGTAAAGTTATTTTCTATAAACCCAATGGATTCTGCCAGCAGTTGTATGGAAAAATCACTTGGTAGTGAAGCGGTTAATGATTGTGCTACAGCTTAGGCTAGGGACAGATGAGCGCATTTTCTGCAGCCACCGTCAAAATGTACGTCGATGCGTGCGCACGCATTTTTTCACGGAATGCGCTTGAGTGGTCGGACGATGCGCAATTCTGGACGTATTCCATGACGGTGGGGTGAAAAAAGAGAAAAATCAGATGAATCTAATCCCTTTAAAAATGAAATAATAAGGGCAAGGGCTATAAAAAGTCGTTTCGGGGATGGTGGCGTTTTTCTAAGATGGATCCTGCACACGTCTTTGTGTTTGGTGTGATGGGGTACCTGTACCTAAAGAGGAAGAGAAAGCGGCGAACCTGGGTTCATGAAATCAACGCTGCCAGACCCACGCATGGACACTTTGTGACGCTGTACAGGCCACTGCGAGAGAGGGACCCCGCGAAGTTCTTCAACTACATGCGGATGTCCATCGCCTCCTTTGATGAACTGTTGTCGCGGGTACGGGAGCCGCTGACCAAGAGGGACACCAACATGCGGCCCGCCATACCACCGGAGGAGATGCTGGTCATCACTTTGAGGTACGTACTGTCACACACCTGTATACATGACATCGCTGCCAGTCACCTGACATGAGTGCATCATGTCTGTAGTCACATGCCCACTGTTACATGCACACACACACACGGGCATCACATCACACGTACATAATCATAAATGACTCCGACAACAATGTTGAAAAATAATACTATAATATGAAAAGAAACTGTAATATATTATGGACATATATTACAAGTCGTAAAGTGAAGGTCAGTATATATACAAAATCAAAACAATAACACATAACAAACAAATAATCAAACATATTTAGCTCATGTATCAAAGTTGCTGATACCGCGGAGCATCTGGGTCATGAGGGCCGGTGGTGTGGCTACAGCTGGACCCCGACTCCGTGTGTGGCCTGGCTCCAGGGGGCATGGCTGGGTGGGTGGACAGCACCTCACTGGAGACGGAAGATCCACTGGCGGATTGTGGCACAGCATGGTAGGCGGCTGCGTGATGGGGACGTGAAAGGATGTCCTCCAATATCCCGAGAGATCTGTGGCGATACTCCATTTTCTCCGCCTCGCTCATCCTGTTCAGGAGGAGCGTACATGCATTGGAGAACGACATGTCGACGGAGTCCGCAAGCATGCAGCGTTGGTGTGCATGGGTGGTCTGTGCCTCCATGAACATGACCATGGCCTGCTCCAGGTCTGCAGCCTGTGCCCTTCTCTTCTGGCCAGGTCTGGTGCTGGCCGTTGTCGCGGTACCTGCCACCTGTGGTGTCGCCAAATCCTCCTCCATCTGCGACTCAGCACCACCCTGGTTCTCCTCCTCCTGGCAGCTGGCAGAATCTCCTGGCACCATTTGTTGTGCCTGGGTGCCGGAGGTCGATGGCTGGTCCATGCTGCTGACAGACCTGCGCGGCTCCTGGGTCCTGCGGAGGAACGATAGCTGCTCTGCGTAAATGTACCCCCGGACCTTCTTCGCACCAGCTCCAGAGCGCGCAGCCATGGCCTGCTTCTTCTGGACGCGCATGTAGTTGTCGCGTACTGTGCGCCATTTGTTCATTGCCTCTTGTGCTGAAAAACATGATGAGAGTGACATTAGCTTGTGTTCATGGTATGTGATCATATTCAAACAGTTTTGTTTTGTCTTCTAGGTATCTCGGTAGTGGGTGCAGTTTGAAGGATCTGCATTATAGCTTCCGCGTTGGCAGATCAACAGCTGGTGAGATCGTCCGCAAGGTGTGCCAAACAATATGGGAGACCATGAAGGGCGAATGTTTGCCAAGACCGACACATACGGCATGTCTGGAAATTGCAGCAGGATTCTGGAGAGAGCCAACTTTCCAAACTGCCTTGGAGCCGTGGATGGCAAACATGTCCGCATAGTGAAGCCACCGCACAGCGGCTCACTGTATCAGAATTATAAACATTACTTTTCTATAGGCCTACTGGCGGTGGCAGATGCCAACTATAGTTTCGTGTATGTGGATGTCGGTTCATACGGCAAGGACTCTGACTCCACACTGTTCAGGAACTCCACACTGTGGAATGAAATTGAGAGTGGGACCCTGAACATCCCCAGACCCGCACCATTGCCTGGCAGTGACGTGACAGTCCCCTATGCCTTCGTGGGTGACGAAGCATTCGGCCTATCCACACACCTCCTACGGCCCTACTCAGGGACACACCTGACTGTGAAGAAGCGGGTGTTTAATTATAGGCTGTCGCGGGCGAGACGGTATGTGGAGTGTACCTTTGGCATACTGACCAACAAGTGGAGGATTCTACATAGACCGCTGGATGTAAATGTGGACTTCTGTGTGGACATAGTGAAATGCTGTTGCATTCTACATAATTATGTGCGGGCCAGGGATGGTTTTAATTTTGACGATACCCTCACAGTTGTCGGTCTTGAGGATGATGTGAACTATGACATCATAGCTGTGAATAGATACAGCAACAGGTATCGCGATGCTCTATCTAATTATTTCATCAGTGATGCAGGTGAGGTGTCCTGGCAGCTGGGGAGCATTTGATTTTCACATCAATGATTTCATTTGTTTGTTTATTATCATTTTTGTGATTTACATTTATGGATTATGAATTAAATAATATTATACTCACTCTGTATGTGCTGCTCCTTCTCGGACCACGTATCGTACTCCGGGTACACATGACGGGACACCTCGACCCATGCGCTCGCCTTCCTCCCCTTGTCCTTATAACGCTCGCAGGCCGTATCCCAGATCCCTGGATGCTCTCCCACAGCGCTTATCAGCCTCTCCACGTCCATCTCTGGTCCAGCAGCCATGTTCAACGGTCGCAGGTACACTCCAACGAAATGCAGGAAACTTTGGCAGTTTGGACGTTATGTAGGCCGCACACTAGCAGCGTCTGACGTCTCCTAATCACGCACACACGCTGCCATGCGGCCGCCGCGCACTTTGTACGTCAGTAGCAGCGGTTTCACGTTCTGATAAAAATGCGTTCATTTGCTGGTTGCGTGGTGTCGGCGCACTTTTGTACGCACGTACTGCGTATATTGGCCGTCATTGGCCGTTATGTGCTGCTACTGCCGCCGTGATTTAGTGCGTCTGCACGCGCGTTCCGACTGCCCCACTCTGACCCTAGCCTTAATTGTGCTTGTAAGAGAGTATAAAATCCTCCAATGGACAGGGATAGGATTTTTCTTAAATGCATTCCTAGAGTAGCTCACTCGGTAACCCTAGAATTTTGAGCACATACAAAAAGGAAGATATTTGGACAGTTCTCCACATACAAACTAGTGAAAACAGGCTGAACCATTGTAATAGTCCATGATCGACTAAATCATGGTCTGCTTTGCTTTGGCCATTTAGAATGTATAAAATGACAGCATTTGAGCCAAGACTAAACTGCAAATATTCTGTAACCGAGACAAGCATTTGTCTTCATATAAATGTGTCATATTATAAACGAGCATAAATGACTGGTGCGATCTCTTCCTGTAGGAGCAGGTTAATAATTTTGCCATATGTCTTAGCAGCAGAATGTTCTGAACGAGTCAGCAGTGAAGCGTCAGTGCACCCGGCCTCACAGTAAAACACTATATGCTGGAGCAGCACAAATTCCAGATACTTGCCCAGGAGTGACGATCTCTTACCTGGTGTAGCTGTTAATCTGCTGGGAGATTGACATGTTTATGCTGTTCAGCTCGGTTACGTTGAGGCTTGTAGGCTGGTGCTTGTTACGGCAGTTGGACTGGTGAGATTTATTAGAAATCAATCCATTACTGCAATTGCTATCGGAAACTGAGGGAGCAAAGTGAAGATCTGTTAGTCCAGAGGTAAATAGAAACATCTATCCGTGGGACCATCAATTCAGATTTGGATTTAATAGATCACATTGCCAGACAACATGAGATGGCGAAAGGATGCTAAAGGTCCCAAAAATATATGGTCTCGTAATCTCTGACAAGAGTTATTGATTGGAAGGGACTCCGTAATTACTGTCTGTTTCACAAATCTATTAACAACGTTTCATGATGAAACTGTACTTTAGGCTTTCTATAGGAAGCCATTAAAAAGGACACTATGCACAGAGACCATTCACTGTTATGTCCCGAGAACCTTGCTCGTCTTCCTCATTGGGGGGTAGGGATTATCTGATGGCCAAACTCCGGGTACAATACTTTCGAAACCTGTAGCTAGCACCAACAGCTCTCAATGCACTCGATATGAAGAGCACTGTGCACCCTTGGTGCTGTTCAGAAGTGGTATGCAGCAGCTTACAGGAAATGGCAGCATGTCCCGTTTGACCAGCACCAAGGGAGCCCAGTGCTGGATTCCAAGCAAGTTTAAAACTAAATCATTAAAATGAGAGGTAGCTGTTGAGGGGTTACGGATTTATCCCCCCGTGTTTCCCACACTCCTGTTCTCACCCTAGTGCAGTGGTTCCCAACCACGTTCCTCAAGTACCCCTAACAGTCCAGGTTTTCCAGATATCTGAAGCACAGCACAGGTGATATGATTTGCAGCTCAGTGATTGCAGGATTCAGTCTGCATTTCCCCAAGGTGATCTGTAAAATCTGGCCTGTTGGGGATACTTGAGGACCACGGTTGGGAACCACTGCCCTAGAGAATCCATTTAAGTGACATTAGCACTAGATTAATGAGCATTTCCAAACCGACAAAAAAAAATGGAAGGGCACCCACGATAAAAAGCTACTTTGTGTCCTTTCGCTAGAAATCCATGTTGCTGCAAGATCTTGTCTTGAAAATGTGTGGTTATGACAGTATTTGGTAAGTGAGAGCGATACAAGTATAAGCAAATGAAAAAGCTACTAAAAGAGGAAGGAAATGGGAACGCGAGAAAGAAAAGTGCTTCCAAGATCACATATTTCCCACATGAACACATCTATATATTTACACAACGTGAATAATGTAGGATCTTTACACTCAAGCAAAATGTAGATCCGTCACTATACTTGGGAGCATTGCCCGTGTTAGTTGTAAGTGTACCTGAATAACTGTCCTGAGATTTAGGACTCCGACCTCCCAGACATCTCACTTCACTGTCTGTGCCATTCACCATTTCTATGAATTGCCGCACTCTGAAAAATAAAGTAAATAAAGTGAGAACTGCACAGCAAGGCTGTCAAAACAAAACACCACCTTAAACTCAGTAAATAGATTTTTAATCAATGATATTATTAGATACGAGACCTCCTGGATAGTATTACTCTGCATATATAACTGCATTGTACGACAATCTATAAGCAGCTTGTGACAGCTCAGGTCAGAAGCTTAGACTACACAAGCAATGAATTGCTGCTTGGCCTGAATAATATGCTCCATAATCCTGTGTGATGGTTTAAATGAACATGCTTAATCATCTCATACCTGAACGACAGACACTTTCTGGAGCATATAGAGTGTTATTCAATCTTCAGGGTATAACTAAAATAACATTAAAATTTCCTTTTCATATATTTTTGCAGGTTTCATAGATAATCTATAAAATGAATTAAAATCGCGAAATCGCCAGGTTCTTCTATGTATACAGAATTTTATATGTTAGCAATGCATATCTGAATGCCGACATTGCATATGTAGGTGCCCTGACTTTCCCTTTTCCCCCAAATGCCCAAAGACTAAAATGAGAAGAAAAAAAAAAGACAAAATAAGGGAAGGGGCTCACTTTAACGTGAAGAACAGATTTGGATTCCGCTCTAGTAAGCTTGGATACAATTGTTGTGTCGTTTCAATAGCTTCTCCCATTCTTCCTGCTAGCACCAATTTCTGAATTCCTGTTCATCAAAAACAAGGTGTAAAAGTAATCAGGATAGGGCTTAGAAAAAGCATTAAATCATAGTTACATAGGCTGAAAAAAGACGTGCGTCCATCAGGTTCAGCCTTTTACACATTACCTACAGCTGGTGATGCAAAATAAGTAAAAAAAAAACAATCTGAAGCGCATAATAAATGAGAATACAACCTATGATCACCTCGGCCTTTTTTAAGTGCAGAAATCTAGATCTTGTACACAGCTGCTGAATGAGGATGGAAAAAATAAATCAGATACCACCACTTGCTCATCTCTGCTATTTGCATTTTACGGTTTAAAGGTATTTTAATATGGTAGGTAGTTTTTCAATTATTTGTAATGGAGATACGTGCCATATTTCAATATGCATTAGTGTGAAATTCCCCCCCCTCCCATTTTGAGTGTCAAATTGTATAGGTCTTTTTCTTGCATATTTAGCCGATTTCCTGTCTGTGCAGGAAAGGGTGTGTGGACAGTGTAAGCTAGAGAAAAGCCAGCTCTGAATCATATGTAGTAATCTTTGTCTCACTGTTGGTTAAACTCTGATGTAGAAGTGTATCTGTATGCTGATTGGCTAGAAGTTATTTGAAATCTAATAAATCAGTCTGTCTAAGAAAGGATATTTAGACATGACCTGACGCTGCATTGCTTTGTGCCCGATTTTGGGGTCTCTCGCCATGGTGTGGCGCAGCATAGCGCAGCATCTTACTTCAATTTTGATATATAAGAAGAAACTTGAAAAAGGTTTATGGCATCCATATATGGTAATTATATTAGGGAAATTGTTATTGTTTATCTAAAATTGAAACTTAACAACAGTCAATTGAAATGTACCTTTAATGAGACAATGTGCTGTTTTATCCTCTGTAAAAGGTACCCTGCTCAAGGCATTAGTTATGTTCATTCATAGTGGCATGCAGGATGCTGGCCTATTTTCACACAGTACCCCATGGGCACACAGTGATTCTCTACCAGGGGTGTGGGAATCATAAAAAAATTTACTTGTCCAACCGACTAAACTGGTGTCTGATCCATTTGTCCCTCAAGACGATCTACTTGTCCTGATAAAAAAAAAAATATATATATATTTCTTTACCAGATTACCATTCCTGCTTCTTAGGTCACGGCTTGTATTTCCATTGTACAGCGCTGCAGAATATGTTGGCACTTTAGAAAAAGTCATTTTATTACATTTACAGCTTCTGCTTGAATTTTTATCATACAGCACTACAGAACATGTTCTGCAATGATGTACATTAAAAATACAAGCAGAAGCTGCATTTCCCTTAATTTTGTCTAAAACGGTAATTGAAACGGGAACATAGGGAGTGACAAAATAATAAATTTCACACAAAAAGGTGTAAATCGGATCCCAGTTAGCTACACATGCAAGTTATCAGAAAGTTCTGCCATACAGCACCTGAATACGTGAATTTTCAAAGCAGTACCAAGAAACTAGTAAAGGGGTTATTCAGAGAGAGCAGATCTGGCCCCGAAATGTAACCGGACGCCAAAATTCAGTGTGCGATGACATTTCGGGGCCATTCGGCTATTCAGAGAGCAGGCAGTTCGCCAAATTTTGGCAAATTGCCTGCACATACGGTGCCTGTTCGGTGCCTGTTCGAGGGCAGTGAAATCCCCATAGAGAAGCAATGCTTCGTCTATTCAGAGAACACCGAACAGCAGGGAAAGTTGCTGACATGCCCTGCTGTTCGGTGTTTTCATCTGTCAGGTTTATTCAGGCAAATCCCATAGGCTGCAATGTTAAAAATATTTCCGTTTTAACTCAATATCTAAAACCGTTTATAGATTTTTTTAGGTTCTTTTAGGCATTTTTTGTCGGCAAATTTTTCTTCTTTTTTAAATCGTTTTTTAATTTTTCCGTGACAGAACCTTTTTTTACGAAAGGTCACAGACCGACCAGCGTAAATGGTCTCGCAGGACCTAACGGAAAAACAGACTTAAATAACGACATAGGGGGAAAGGGTGTCTCAAGGGAAAACAATAAGATACACAGAATCGGGGGGGGGGGGGTATGGCACCAATAAATCAATATATCTCATCAGGTGGGGGAAAATAAAATATATCACATATTACGGCTCAATGAAGTCATAAGTTCAGCAAATAAGGAAAAAGAGTCCTTGGAAAATGTCTCAAAATTCAAAATGAAAATAGGGGGGTGAGGGGGATAGAAAAGAGTCCTCAGAAAACAGAGCTGAATAAAAGGGAAATAAAGTCAAAAAGGGGGTCTGTCGACGGGTGATCGGAAAAAGGAATGTAAAATTACAAAAACGACTTCACAAGAATCCATTCAGCCCGCGTCCCGCAATGTTACCTCTCGTAATACAGGCAATGCAAGGGCCCCGCCATTCACGTGAATGGAGCATCGGGAAGGACACGGATCATGGTGTGCGCTCTGCCTCCAGGGCTCTCCCGGAGCCGTACAAACCAACCACCAGGACCCAGGCCAACACATCCACCCCTCGACTTCTAGGCCTCCACGTCCCGTTGCCACCAGCACAGACGCGGCCACCGCCGCTCTCTCGGCGACCGCCACCTCCACAGGGTCCCCGCAGGCATGTCTCACAATGTCTCCTCGTGAGTCAGGGATCTCCTCAGTAATCTGGCATCTCGAGCCCTACTCAGAAGCCAGCCGCTCCGGATCAGCTCCGCGCGGTACGTTCTCCCCGATATCCTCCTTATGCGCCGAGCGCCCGAGAAACATCCCGGCCCTCTCCTCTTCACCCTCCGGGTCCGCGGTCACCAGGCCAGCTGTCAGTGTGGTCAGAAGCCGATGCCAAGAGCCACACAGAAGCGGTTCTCCCTCCTCCTTAGGCGTCCACAGCAAGCACTGCTCCATGGCTGCAAACATAGCCTCCATTCCGCTCACCGGGGGGGGGGGGGGCGCTCCCGGTCCTGCCATGCCTTACACTCCTTTGTCCCTTCCATCAAGGGTATCCTGGGTGCAGACTGAAGATGGGGGCCCTCCATCCTCACTGCTCGTAGCCAGCACGTACACACCACGGGGAAGCTGGAGACCCGACAGGCAATTCAGGGGAGGCTGCAAAGTGGCTGACAGCTGACCAGGCCTTAAAAAACAAAACCACAAAGATTCTCAGCAGTGCACCGGGGGGGGGGGGGGAAACGACAGAAATGGGCCCCGGTGCAATCCACGTAGTAACCAGCCCCACAGGAACTCCAATAGTGGGTTTTCTAGGTGGAGACTCAAGTAAAAATCGCTGGTTTCAGAATAGTCCAGCGGAGCTCCACCAAAACATGTCTGCTTCCATGCGGTGCCGGCCACGCCCCCCGTGACAGACCTTTTTATTATCATTCATTGGATCTTATATGTAAATCCCAGACAGCATTTCAATTTTGAAACTTTCAAGCATACTGTTTATTTTTTTTACCCCATTCGTCAGCTTATTGGCTTTTCTGGCGGCCGGTCTGCGCTGTGATCGGTGGCTCGTCGGCTTTTTCTGGCGGTTTCTGGCGGGTGTTCGTCAGGTTTTCCCTGCACTCCGGGTACCCTGCGGTGAATGCTGAATACACTGCGGGTTGGGGAACTTTGATTCCCCGAAGAGCGGGGAAGGAGAAAGCACTGACATGTCAGCGACATTTCGGTGCTCTCTGAATAACCCCTTAAGAGTTAAATAAACTGTAATGTTATTTAGCATGAGAAGTGTCATCACCAGCAAGGTGAGTCACAATCCAAGGTTCACCATTGATACGGGGACATTTAATACTAGTAGTGGTTTTTAGCAGTTTTGTAATAACCGTGTGACATAGCATTGCGCTGAAAATCCTGTAGATGCATGGTTTATCCTGAGGGATCCGCATTCCAAGGTGTCAAGGATCCAATGTACACTGAGAAATTAATTCTGGATTGTTTTATGAAGCCTTCCATGACTAGACCGTTGGAAAGTCAATTTCAAGATTCCTGAAGAATCAAGTGACAGGTTTGAGGTCCCCCCCAACCCAAAAAATATTTTTAAAAGAATTTCATCTACGATGTATAATCATCTTAGTCTTGTACTTTGATACTCTAGGGTTAAAACAGGAGTGTGAGAAACGGAGGTGTTACACATTAAACCCCCCCCCTCCCGTTTTAACTTGTTAATGAATAAACGAGTCTTTGTTCCAGTGCTAATCCACTGCATGACATGATGCCGACTTCCTGTACCCCGCAGAAGTCATGTGACCGCCGGGAGACAAAACACTTGAGCAAGCTTCCGACTGAATCAATGGCTCTCCATGCAAGTATGTTGAGAGGCACTGGGAGAAGTCAAGTCCAGGAAAGAGACGCAGTTTTAGAAACTCATGTAACAGTTTAGCACTTGCTAGTCTCAGGTTTTGGTCCGAGCTAATCCCTCACACTCGTGGGCTCAAAGACCCAAGCCCTGAGGGCAAAGAGGAGTGACGACACTCAGGTCACTGTGACCACTTAAATTATGTGACTGGATGCAGTGCACAGAGTGTCCTTTTAAAGAATAGATTGTAGAAAACGATGTTTCACAGTTTAATCACAGACAGGGTTATTCAAAGAGATCGAATTGCTTGAGAAAGGTAACCGAACGCTGAAAATCAGCGTTCGGTTACCTTTCCTGGCCATTCGGCTATCCAGAGAGCAGGCAATTCTCCAAATCCTGGCGAATTGCCCGAACATACGGTGCCTGTTCGGTCCCTGTTCGAGGGCAGTGAAATCCCCATGTAAAAGCACTGCTTCGGCTATTCAGAGAACACAAACCAGCAGTGAAAGGTTCCCCTAATGTCCTGTCATTCGGTGGTTTAATTCGGCAAATTTATTCAGGAGAATCCCATAGACTTCAATGTTAAAAATATTCCCATTTTAATTCAATATCTAATAAACCGTTCATTATAAAATTCTGCAGCAAAAAGTCTCTTTATTTATAGATTTTTTAGGATACTTTAAGCATTTTTCTGAAAATTTTTTTTTTTTTTAAAAGTCCGATTTTCTTTTTTTTTTTTTTCAGTTTACTTATTTTTTTTGTAACAGCCCTTTTTATTATCATTCCCTGGACCTCCTGTGAAAATTTCAGACATTTTCGCTCAGTAGTTCCTTTGCAAACAACGTTTCATTTTCCTAGATTAATACAGATGGTTTTTCTAATTTATTCACTGCTTCCTCTAGGTCACAGTTGCTTCGGTTCTGTGTGATTCGGCTCCTATTCGGCTCCTATTCGGCTCCTGTTCGGCTTTTTCAAAGGTTAATCCAGATGTTTTTGCTTTGTTTTCAGCGTGCATTCGGTTAGTTATCTTCAGGTTTTCGGCAGCTTTTCCCTGCAATTCGGGGGCCCTGTGCTGTTTGCTGAATACACCGCAGGGTCACCGAAATGCAATCACCGAATTGAAGAGAACGAAAAGTCACCGAACATGCGGTGACTTTTCGAATCTCTTTGGATAACCCCCTTAGTTTGCCTCTGCTCCGATCTCCATACAAGGGTCTCTTTGGTAGCCTCGTTTTCCACTCACACGCAGGCTACATGACATGGTCAATAGTTACTCACGCAGACTGAAAAAAAACGAAGAGCATGCAAAGCTGGCCTATTTATCAATTCCCATCGATTTGAGAAACACTTGGCATGGCTTGAACATGAGTGGTTATCTTCAGGGTCCTTATTGTACATTTGTGCTTCTCATTCACTGGAAGGACTATGTAAAGAATAAGCTGCATCCTATACTCATAGAAGTGGATCATAATGGAAGAATATAGTATAGGATTGCAAATCTTATTATCACAGTGAAATTTAATTTAGTAAATGAAGGGAAAAAAAAACAATGTTGTAAGTCACACCTAAACGACTTGCTTCATATTCCGCTGCTTTTAACTGCTTGAAACGAAAAGCAAAGGAAACAAGCCAAGGCTAATGAATGTATTTGTTTTAATTTGTACCTTTGCATAGATTCCACAGCAAGTGTATTTGTATGATATACCTTTCGGATAAGCCATACAATGATATATATTAAACATCCCAATATTTAAATATCTTCTGAGGACATAACTAAAGTACCAGATGGAAGAAACTCAATTTAGTGCTCACTATTCCAAAAATTCAAAACAATCCAAATGCCACAATACCTACTATAATGGCCTGAGCAAAGGCAGGTATACAGCGTTTTAGTGGAAGTTCTAGGGCCTGTACAAAAGCTGTGTGCCATGATTATAAACTCGTTTACAAGCATGTTGTTTTTTTTTTTTAACTACGGTACTTTTAGATTTTATACTGTGCTTGCTTTTGTGATCACTAGAAGAAAATGGCAAAATAAAAACCGGAAGTTACAAAATATAGTTTTGAGAAAACCCAAAATCCAGTATTGGATATAAATCAAACACCCTGGCTTTATGAATATCGTTTTATTCCTTTCTAGTCGTCTAAATTCTTAGGTGACATTGGAGAACAAGCACGTCAGATGCTGAGGTCAGACTCATTACCAGCTGACAAACAAATGATTCCAGTGTCCTGTCTGACCTCATTAGCATAATGTCTTTTTGTTAAAAGTCAAACATCTGGAGAAGTCAATAATTTTAAATTAAGGTCAACAGAGAGCGCAACCCACTAGTAGCCTTCTGAACGCTACAAAACTTTCTTTACCCAAAAGGTTCCCAAATCTGAAACCTTTTTGAGCACCAACTTGAGTCCACAGGTGGAGAATTCCCCTCCAGACATCATGTGACAGGGGATAAAATGATTAAATTATTGTATGAAATAAACATTCAGGCTATGAGTATAAAGTATGTATGAAACAAGTGAGTTTCTTGTTTAGAACTGGATCCCACTCCCAAGAAAACACCAACATTTCAGGGAAAGGGATACTCAATCTGCATAATACTGGCCTATGAATGACTAAACAGCTGGAAGGACAAATTGGAGCCTAACTAAACGGAAGAGCAAGCAAGATGAAAAGAACTGCAATGAAACACACAAACCAATACTATCCAACTCTTACTTTGACGGTTTTTAATGGACGCCAGCTCTTCTTGCACAGTCTGGTCCGTAGATTTGGCAAAGGCTTCAGCAGTGGAACAGTACCCATGATGCACCAGGTATGAAGAAACCATCCTATTGGATGAAATCATACAATATAGGTGATGTACGCAGATAATAAAAATGGTCATATCTTGCTTACAGGTATCTGTAGTGATCACAATCAGTTTATTAGCAATACAATATTTGGGATTGAGGAAAATCCTCAATTGGGACAATGGAGAACAGAAGAAATCAGACGTCACCATGGCTACTTCTATAAGATTTCATTTGGTCAAGGTGGCTAGAGTGTCCCTTTCAACTTTAACAAGGTGAGTGAAACATAACAGGTCAGTAGTGTAAAACGCTAAGGTTTCATGAAATTATCAAACAGTAAATGACAAAATATACATTGATGCAGAATAAATGGTTTCGCGCCTATTCCATTTTTGTATTTTGTTGAATCCCCAGCCAGGTCATTCTTGCTGCTGCCCCTTTCCGTATTTTGTTTTTAATCTCAAAGTGGAATTGTTCCTGGTGAGGATATAAATCTAAACCCACCCAGTTTGCCTCTTGGCTGATAAGCAGCTCTTGGTTTCATTAGGTAGGACCCACCTGGCCCAGAGGTGCCTTGGCAGGTGGGCTTACACTTTAATGGCCAATTAAACCAAAACCTCTGGTTTGTTTCGCATGGAGCTACAGTGGTGAGCGCAAATGCCAAGTTTTTTTCTTGTTAAGCAAATGACAAAGTTAACCTGTTGCTATAGATTTTAGCCTTTATATAGCTTTATGATCAGTAATGCTACACTGTTAAGATGACACTGCATACAAATAATTTGTGCACGAGAGGTGTAATTTAATTGCCCACTGGGGGCCACACACAGACCTGTCCCTCGTGTAGCAACAAATCAGAATAAAGAATTGCATTTCAAAGATAGAATTACTAGGAAATCGGTACTTACAATCGGTATATATATATATATATATATATATATATATATGTTAAAATGTCTGGAAAATTTAATTATTTGTAGCATAGACAAGGCTTTGGAAGTGCCCAGCACAGTCCCAGTTAAGAATTGTGAACCTTTGTACTGTTATTCTAGCACCAGTGATACCTCTGGTAGATTGTTCTCTAAGGGATTCAGGGGTTAATCTATTTGTGATTGAGCTGTAATGATTGCATTTTACATCCATGTCACCAGTGTGAGCTTGGATAATTCCTGCTCTTTGATCTTTACTCTTCACTTGGAACAATACGAATAACTGCAGTCTGTATGAATGTGCTCTTTTCAAACATGCATTGAGTCATCTGCATACAGCAATTAGAACAGATCTGAAATGTAAAATGGATCTACTCGTGATCTGAGGTGTCCGGGCAAAGGACAGGCTTCAACAAAACCAAGCAATCTTCAGATAGTAAATCAAATGTTAAAAACTCCTATGAATGCCACATCCCCGAACGTTGCATTTTTATAGAAAGTAACAGAGTTTTTCCCTCTGCGGTCCCTTTTTTCACATAAGAGAAATAAACAAAATCATTTGTAAGAAACTAAACAACCATGCTGTAGGTGTGGGTTAGCTTAGAGCTCAAACACACACAAACCCCATAAGTAATTTTGCGGCTTTCATTGTTTATGGATCTTTCCTGTCCCTGTGTAAACAGCAAACGCATTGTTTGCAATACAAGGATTGATAAGAGCTGCACCTCCTCCAAAATTCTAAATCAAAGGCTCCTGATTGGGCGCACCACTTCCTGCCCTGGCCTACATCAGTAATAATCTTGTTGGATAAAAGAATTAAAATTATAATGCATTGTTTGATCCATGTGGAAATCTGATCATTATAAAATAGAAACATAGAAACATAGAAAAATGTCGGCAGATAAGAACCTTTCGGCCCTTTTAGTCTGCCCAATTACATGGATACTTTACCTGGATTTATCTTTTGTTTAGGATAGCCTTATGCCTATCCCATGCTTGCTTAAATTCAATTACTGTTTTGGCCTCTACCACTTCAACTGGAAGACTGTTCCATGTATCCACCACCCTCTCAGTAAAATAATGCTTCCTGATGTTACTTTTAAACCTTTGCCCCTCTAATCTAAGACTATGTCCTCTTGTTTTGCTACTTTGTTTCCTTTTAACTATACTCCCTTACTCTACCTTGTGGATTCCCTTTACGTATTTAAATGTTTCTATCATATCTCCTCTGTCTCGTCTTTTTTCCAAGCTGTACATGTTAAGATCATTAAGCCTTTCCTGGTAACTTTTCTCCTTCAAGCCGTACACCATTTTAGTAGCCCTTCTCTGAACTCTCTCTAAGATGTCTATATCCTTCTGGAGATACGGTCTCCAGTACTGCACACAGTACTCCAAGTGAGGTCTCACCAGTGCTCTGTACAGTGGCATGAGCACTTCCCTTTTCCTACTGCTAATACCTCTCCCTACACAACCAAGCATTCTGCTAGCATTTCCTGCTGATCTATTACATTGACTACTTACCCTTAGATCCTCTGAAATAATAACCCCTAAATCCCTTTCCTCAGATGTTGAGGTTAGGACTGTATCAAATATTCTATATTCAGCCCTTGGGTTTTTACGCCCCAGGTGCATTATCTTGCACTTATCCACGTTAAAACTCAATTGCCACAACTCCGACCATTTTTTTAGTGTACCTAAATCATTTGTCATTTGGCTGATCCCTCCAGGAACATCAACCCTGTTGCAAATCTTTGTGTCATCAGCAAAAAGACATACTTTTCCATTAATACCTTCTGCAATATCACTAATAAAAATATTAAAGAGAATGGGTCCAAGTACTGACCCCTGAGGTATCCCACTGGTAACAAGACCTTGCGCCGAATAAACTCCATTTACCACAACCCTCTGTTGCCTGTCACTCAGCCACTGCCTAATCCATTCAACAATATTGGAATCCAAGCTCAAAGATTGCAATTTATTGATAAGCCTTCTATGCGGAACAGTATCAAAAGCCTTACTGAAATCTAAATAAGCAATGTCTACTGCACCACCTGTGTCTATTATTTTTGTTACCCAATCAAAAAAAATCAATAAGATTAGTTTGGCATGATCTCCCTGAGGTAAACCCATGTTGTTTCTGATCCTGTAATCTATGTGTTTTTAGATGGTCAACAATCCTTTCCTTTAACATGGTTTCCATTAATTTCCCCACTACTGACGTAAGACTAACTGGCCTATAGTTCCCCGATTCCTCCCTACTACCCTTCTTGTAAATGGGCACAACATTTGCTAATTTCCAGTCTTCTGGGACGACTCCTGTTAACAAGGATTGGTTAAATAAGCATTTTTCTTTTCTTTTTGGCACCACCAAGAGGGTTTTTCCCCCCTTCTTTTGAATCAACAGCAGCATAGGGATGTGTGGAAGGTTGAACTTAACGGGCATTGTAAATATAATTTCAAACCTCTGAATGCCATATGTGAGTGTACCTGCAGAATTGCACCCAACACCCTTCCGACATTCGAAAGGTTATATGAAGAAAAAGATTAATATGGTTTCAAAAATAGATAAAAGAAAAACCTTTTCAATACGGTCCAAACAATATGACTGCAGTGTTAGAGAAGATTCATTTGAAAAGCAGCTGGTCTGTAACATCAGTTTCAGAAAAATTTATTGCATGGCCATTCTGTTTGCTTGTGGAGCTGTAAGCATATCAGCAACAAAGCAAATTTGACTGACACACACACACACACACACACACACACACACACACACACACTGCTGGAACAATCACACATTTTTAAAAGGTGTAAAGAGGCAAATATACCTTTGGAATATAGGGATTAGTAGTTCTATTTCTACTGCATTTAAATTAATATTCTTCCTCAACATGGGTTATGAAGAGGCAAAGTAAGTTAAACATGCTGTTTTTTTGGGGTTTTTTTTGAGAAAGTATTTTACCAGGAAGGATATATTGAGATTTCTCTCGTTTTCAAGTATGTCCTGGGTGGCGAGTATGTTTATTTAGATGTGTATTATGTAATGAATGCATTTATATATATGTACTTGGCACACACTAACTAGCAATTTAAGGGGTTATTCAGAGAGATCCGAAATGTAACCGGACACTGAAATTCAGCATACGGGGGGACATTTCGGGGCCATTCAGAGAGCAGGCAGTATGCAAAATTTTGGCGAATTGCCTGCACGTACAGTGCCTGTTTGAAGGCGGTGAAATCCCCCATAGAGAGAAGCAATGGTTCATCTATTCAGAGAACACCGAACGGCAGTGAAAAGTTGCCAAAGTGCCCTGCTGTTCGGTGTTTTCATTCGGCAGGTTTATTCAGGCGAATCCCATAGGCTTCAAATGTTAAAAATATTCCTTTTTTAATTCAATATGTAATAAACTATTATTTTAATCTGCAGCAAAAAGTCTCTATTACATTTTTTTTTAAGATCTTCCAGGCATTTTTCAGGATTTTTTTGGTAAATTTCTTTTCCGTTTTTTTTTTTTTTAAATCGTTCCTTTTTCTGAACAGCCCTTTTTATTATCATTCATTGGACCTTATATGTAAATTCCAGGCATTTTCATTCAGTAGTTTTTTTGTAAACAGCGTTTCAATTTTGAAACTTTCAAGCGTACTGTATTTTTTTTACCCCGTTCGCCAGCGTGACGGCTTTATCCGGCAGCTGCTCTGCGCTGTGATCGGCGATCGGTGTCGGATTTTTCCAGTGTGTTTGGCATGGTATTTGAGGCAGTTTCTGTGGGTTTTCAGTGAGTGTTCATCTAGTTTTCGGCGGGATTTCCCTGCACTCCAGAGACCCTGCGGTTGTACTTGAATACACCGCAGAGTCGGCGAACTAGAATTGCTGAATCGTCCTGAAGTGCAGGGAATGAAAGGGCACCAATATGTCGGTGCGCTCCGAATAACCCCCGTAGAGCTATGGGAGGAGGGCTATATGATGAGCAACTTGTACCAGTATACATGTCTTTGGAATGATGTGTGTTAAAATGTGCTTTTTTCCCCTCTTTTATCAGGAGCACATCCTTCTTTCAGGGAAATAGTTGACTCAGTGCTGGGGAGGTTTGTCAAGAAAATATCATATGGAAGTACCCCCCCCCCCCTTCTGAGCAAAAGGAACAAGAGCCTCACACTGGCACAAAAAGAAATGTTGAAACATTCTGCTGGTATGATATAGTGAGACAATGTGTCATTGTCTGCAGCTCTTACCTCTGTATTACTGACTGCCATTCACCTCCCACGGGAAACCTCTCAATCTGAGCCTGAATTTTTGTTCGCCACTCTCGGATGTAATCTTCTATATCAAATACAAACGGGCTCTGACCAAAGTTTGCATCAACAACTTCTCCAGGAGTCTGCAGTCCAACTGTTGGGTATAAATTTGGCTAAAGGGAAAATAACAAGGAAGGAAGAAGTATTTTAGACTGCCTGCTAATTAGTGACACGGTCATGCATAAAGCAAGCTGGGCTCGTTTGACAGGGAATCATTCCCTTTGTGTGTGTTAGCATTTAATAATGATGCATAATAGGAAAAAGAAGCTATTCTCCGTCAAAGTTTTGCTGTCACTCATGTGACAGTGGCATGCCGTAAGGAGGAGTGACAGCTCTGAGTGGATAGATGACCTACAAGCCATCCACTCATTCTATACGCCTGATTTGTACTTAGTTGAGCCGACCTCTAATCGTGCATAGCTGTGTGATGGTTCTGAGTTAGCTCCGACCACGGAAGGGGAAACATGGCGGCTCCTGTCACTGGGTCGGGGTAAGTAAAAGCTATATTATCTCAAAGGGTGAGATATCAAATTCATATCACAGAAAACGTGGACCTAGTGCACAGGTGCACTTCAAATACTGTGATGTAAGATATATACAGTTAGGTCCATATATGTTTGGACACAGACACAATTTTCATACTTTTGGCTCTGTATGCCACCAGAATAAAATTAAAACGAAACAATCCAAATGAATTTGAAGCGCAGACTTTCAGCTTTAATTCAAGGGCTTGAACATAAATATCAAGTACACATTTTACAAACTGCAACCATTTTTATACACAGCCCAATTCCATTTGAGCACCTGAAAATGGGGGAGAGGGGCTCCCCCATTTTCAGGTGCTCAAATGGAATTGGACAAATGAATATAATCATAAATGAAATGTTCATTTTTAATATTTTGTTGAGAACCCTTTACTGGCAATGACTGAAGTCTGGAACCCATGGACATTACCAAAGCCTTGGTTTCCTCCTTTCTGATGCTTTGCCAGGCTCTAAATGCAGCGGTCCTCAGTTGTTCTTTGTTTGTGTGTCTTTCGGCCTTTAGTTTTGCCTTCAGCAAGTGAAATGAATGCTCAATTGGGTTGAGATCAGGTGATTGACTCGGCCACTGCAGAATATTCCACTTCTGGGTTGCTTTTCCAGTGTGTTTTTGATCATTGTTCATCCGTACTGTGAAGCTGAGCTGAGGGTGAATCTGGGTTTATAGTATATCTCTAAACACTGCTGAATTCACCTGGCTGCTTCTGTCACATCATCAACAAACACCAATGACCCAGTGCCACTGGAAGCCATGCCTGCCTATGCCATCACATTGCCTCCACTATGTTTTACAGATGACATTGTGTGCTATGGATCATGAGCTGTTCCAAGGCTTCTCCACACTTCTTTCTTCCCGTCATTCTGGTACAGAATAATCTTAGTTTCATCTGTCCAAAGAATGCTTTTCCAGAACTAATCTGTCTTTTTTAGATGTATTTTGGCAAAGGCTAATCTGGTTTTTCTATTCCTCAGATTTATGAATGGTTTGCACCTTGTGGTGAACCCTCAGTATTTGCTCTCGTGAAGTCTTCCCTTGATTGTAGACTTTGACAATGATACACCCACCTCCTCGAGAGTGTCTTGCACTTGTCTGTATGTTGTGAATGGGTTATTCTTTACCATAGAGAGGATCCTGCGATCATCCACCACTGTTCTCTTCCGTGGATGTCCAGGCATTTTTAAGTTGCTGAGGTTACAAGTGCGTTCTTCTTTCCTCAGAATGTACCAAACTGTTGATTTGGCCTCTCCTAATGTACCTGCCATCTCTGATGGATTGGTTTTGTTTTTGAAGACTTACAATGGACTGTTTCACTTGCGTGGACAGCTCCTTTGAATGCATGATGTAGGTTCACAGCAATAAATTCCTAATGTAAATACCACACTTAGAATCAAACCCAGACCTTTTACCAGCTTAATTGAGGATGATATAATGAAGGAGTAGCCCACACTGGCCATGAAACCGCTTTTGATTCAATTGTCCAATTACCTTTGGTCCCTTGAAAAAGGGGGCTGGCTACTCTTACAAGCTGTAATTTCTAAACCCTTCCTCCAATTTGTATGTACATACCCTCAAATTAAACCTGAGAGGGTGCACTTTCAGCCCATATTCATTATAGAACCATAGCTTGAATAGGTTTTGGTAAATACCGGAAAAAAATAAAATTGTGCCTGTGTCCAAATATATATGGACCTAACTGTAAATTGAGCCATTTTCTAACATAATTGGCAATTCCTTACCAATTTAAAAATTCTGAAACCCCCCATTTTTTTTAAAACTCTATTTTCAGGTGTGGATAAGCCTTCAATGTTTGTTCCATCTGTAGGGTCAAGTATAGGTCCCAGTGATTAAAACGCTATTTTTGGTTAAGAGGATCTTCACAAACTTGGATGTTCTGTCCACTACAACATTGCCGTGGAATAAATCAAAACATTCATAACCCAATAGTATATATAAAAATTATAATGTAACATTTAAATTCAAAGATGTTGAAAGGGAAAATATTCCAGTAAACACAAAGTCAGATAAGTTTAGAAGGCCTATTGAAACAGAAAAACGTATTAAAAAAAAATAATTAAAAGAATGTGATGGAGCTTTTCTGAACGTTGCAAACTGTCCATATTTTCTGTCTACCCATTTTTTCTTTTCAGTCAGCTAGTGTAGAACATGCAAACAAACACTTAAATCTCTGGACACGAATGTCTGAAATGTTATCCTAAACCTTACTGACTGACCTACTTGTTAGAAAGTCATTAAACAAAACCAAAACCTCTGTGGGTGTTGCACGGAACAGGGAATTGGCAAGAACTGTCTATTGTAGTTAAATTGTCTTTTTCTTCTTCTTTTAAAACTTACCGGAAGGTCTGTAAATGCAATGCCTGAGGGTAAACAAAAATAAAAGAATATATAAATAATCTCACAACTGTGCAACAAATATTTTCTACATAGCTGACATGCTAGGAGAGCCTGTAAATATTCTTATATATAAAAACCCCTCAGAACACACAGAGTCGAAGATGAAACAGAATTTGGAAATTACCGTTTGTTAAGCCGTATAATAAACTGTAAATTAATTGCAATAAAAACAAAAACGTCCCGTTACCCTCTAACCCCTTTACGCCTGAGATTGAGAAAACTCAGGTCTTCAAAAAGGCACCCGATAAAGAGTTATCTCGATCTGCAGCTGAGCAGGGCAGAATGCAAACGAATTTCAGTTGTTTTTGGGCCTCAGAAGGTTGCCGCATAGTTTTAGCCCTGTGGGCACAATGCCCAAGGTGCTATATCCGTTTAAAATTGGCTAGGGAAGGTCCTGATATATCCGGCTTTTCTCAGCTAAAGAATGGAGCCTTCAACTGCAGTTCTACTTGCAATAACTCCATTTGGCCACTACATGCCTGCCAAATAGTTTATTACGATAAGTAATACATCGGGAATATTTCTAAATATTTCTTACTGTATAACTAATATAAAAAGTTGTTGTTTTTTTTTGGAAAACCACGGATTCCTGACAGTGTGTTCTTTTTGGAAATTCACTTGGTAGTGAAGGGGTTAAGTACCTCCCTGACTATTTTTATCAAGAAAAAGAGGTGTTCTTTTAGTGTGCCACAGTTTTCTGCATTCTAATACCTGATTCTAGTTGGGTTGTTCACACGAAAATAAATAAATTATACATATATATTGCTTTTTCACATGAAAAAACAAGACACTAGCAGAGATTTTTTTGTTGCAACGTAGCACAATACTTGTACCAGTTTTGAGATGTAACTATGGTGACAAAACAATACTTTTGTTTTAGAGTTACTTACTATAAGGGTTATGGAAAACAAGGAGTCAAAAGAAGGAGTAAAATCTTTTGCATACAAAGCGAAAAAGTAACAGAATCAGTTGGTTGGGGTTAATCCTAACCCCACAACAAGCGCAAATACTAACCCCAATTCGTAACTCTAAAATTAAAAAAGTGTCTTTTTTGCACCATACCTGTGTCACAAAAATAATGCAAGTATGGTGCAAAGTTACAAGAAAAAACCCCCAAAAAAAACACGAAACAATGCAAGTTTTCAGATCTGATATCTCCAGTGACACATGCATTTTATTGACTTTAAAGAACTTGTTGAAATGTGAACAGAGCCAGTAGAACGCACACTAAAAGAGGACGGAAAAGGAAATTCGTCACGAATCAGTAGTTCAAAAATGTTTTTACCCATGATAATTAAACAATACTGCATATATTACCTAAACTATGACCATTCTTGGTGTAGAAACACGTGTTATCAATGAGGTTCACACAGCAGCCAATGACGTCACCAGTTGTGAATGTCGGTCCATATGGTTGCCCAGTTCCAGAAGAGCAGAAGGAGTGTCCGTCATCTCCATGATAGCCATAAGAATGCTTATCCCAACCTATGTGTTTACACAGAGAGACAACAACATCGATTTCTAAAAGCTTTAACTACTTAATAAAATCAACATCTGATTCTGCACACACATTACATCGTATTCTGTATAAATGCACAGAGATCCAAAAAACTAATATTACACAGATCCCAAAACCCTGATAAATTCTTCAACATCATTTTAGCACATCTGGATTGCTCTCAAGTTATGATAAACTATAAACCCATTTGAAAGACAGACAGCACCAGAAAGACAACACAACAGAGAGGTAAATTGTTCTTAAAGACGGGGTTTAGAAGAAAAATAAACCAGCCGAGGGAAGAAAACAATCCATCTCCATTATGCCGTCTAGCAAATTTGAAGAAATGCTGATTGAACATTCCACAGCTAAATGACCTTTGTCACAGCCTATTTCTGGAACGTGACTCAATATTTGGGGACATACAAAACAGGTTACGGATAGTATGACTTCATAAAATTCAAGTCAAAGCACATACCTGGAAGTCTGTTCAGGTTGACACCCTGTGTAGAAAGTCCAATCCCCATGTAGCTGTGGAAAAATTAGAAAACATAAACACCTCTGGATGCGTGCCGCAACTACTTGGACAATCTGGGATTACTGTACTCCCCAGGTTTATGTTTTATATAGGCATAATTCATATTGTAAATAAAATTTTCTCTTTCATGAACAAATAAAAAGGGTTTATATTTTAAAAATATCGTCACCTTCCAAAGTTTGAGTTGTGGGTCCATTATTAGACCTTTCACAATCCAGTTTCCATCTCCTTCCACCCAATGATCCAATTTTAACTAAATCCACAAGATATTTCTCAATGTTTCACCTGCTGTGACTCTCGGCTACCTTTGACTGTGTAGACCAAGCTTTTCTTCGTCAAACCCATAGTAAACATGGGGTATATTCCAACCAAGCCGCAAGCATTGACTGGTCTCCACATTACTTCTCTTTCCTGGTTCGAGTCCTACGTAACAAAACGAGCCTTGGTTGTTCTCTTTGCTGGCGCCACCACTTACCCATTGCCTTGGGCAGTTGGAGTACCTACCGACTCCACATCCCTCTCTTTGTGTGTTTTCACTACAGACAAGGACACCGTTCAAGGTCTACTGGATCATTCCTTCGGTCATCTCCTTTCCTGACTACTGCAATAACCTTCTGATGGGGCGTCCTCTTTCCCCTTCAAAGGCTCATACTGCCCAGTCTATGCTAGTCAACATTCTGCTTCATACACCCACTTTCCCCAAAGACAGCTGGTTACAAAATGTTTTTCTAAAGTAACCGCTTTAGCCTAGATTTGCAAATTCTATTTTAAGTCAACAACGACAAGTTCAGAGCATGGATTGTAGCTGTTGCTGGCCAGAATTTCTAAACTTTCAACGTCACAGAAGACGTATAGAGAGGTTTGCAGTCCAGCACCACATGTACAGATTGAGGGGCAGATGGGCCACCCACATCAGAAAAACTGACACATAAGCAAGGCCGCAGAGTTCTGTTTTTCCTCTGGAAATAATAAATGAAGACGTAAACAACAGTTATCTTTATATTGGCTGTATCCCTTCCAAAACGAAGATTAAAAAATACAAGCCTTTATAAAGATAGTCAGGAAACCTGTTTATATGCGCGTTCTTGTCGTACATACCCATCTCTCCCTTTACTGATAATCTTCACTTCAAAGTAGTATATTCCACAAGCTGCTGGAATAGGATGCGTTGCACGTACTGAAGCAGCATCCCTCGAGGTTTTCCCATGCCCTGCAAATAAACAAAGGGATAACGTGAGAAGGCAACTAAATCGCTGCGTAGAAAACATTTTGCCCAGTAAACCTCAGCAGCCACACTCTGTACCGTAAGAAGAGTGTCCGCGGCTGGCGACTGATACAGCAAACTAATTATGTTGGAAGCTGTGTCTAGAGAGCCAAATAATCGCACCCATAATCCAGATGACAAAAAGCAGTTACATAATATCTACATTTCCTATATTGAGCATCTGCACCATGTGAACCGTGAATTTCAATACCTGCTCCATCCAAAGTCCTGCTCAATTATTTATAAGCACGTTTTGTATTCCCACCTCTGTCTGCTATCTAGGTGGTGTGCACTGCATACTGAATACCAAAGAGTGTATACTGGGAAAAATAAAAAGCAAATAGGTGGTTAAATGATCATTACCTTATCTGAAAACACTCTAAAATGTGCTATATTTTAGAGGACATACATATACTTATGTTTACAGTACAGACAATCTCTTTTTAATGCTTGATGATTGTTTTGCTAACTAAATGCAAAGGTAATCGAGTTATTCGTTTTAGAGGTGATTTGCTGATGATGTTGGGCTGGGAATACACATTATAGACCGTTTTGCAGAACCATTAGTAGCTCCCACATCTTCATATTATATGTGTACTTTGTACCAGCCTGACAATTACCAGCGTTATAGATTTGATAGTTTCTTATAAAATGATCCCACACCTGTCACACAGAGCTCCAGGGAAACCTCTATACAGATGAGCAGTGACAGGATAGGGATGCAGACGAGCAGGAATAGGATACAGATTAGGCAGGCTGGATGAGCAGTGAGAGGATAAAGCGGTGGTCCCCATTCTTTTTGGCACCACGGGGGAAGTAGTTCCAGGATGATTCAGGCAGATTAAATTTATTGTGCTGCTGTTGAGTCTGACAGAGTGCTTGCTGCGGAGTTTGAAAGAGCGCTGCTGCTGAGTTTGAAAGAGCGCTGCTGCTGAGTTTGAAAGAGCGCTGCTGCTGAGTTTGAAAGAGCGCTGCTGCTGAGTTTGAAAGAGCGCTGCTGCTGAGTTTGAAAGAGCGCTGCTGCTGAGTTTGAAAGAGCGCGCTGCTGCTGAGTTTGAAAGAGCGCTGCTGCTGAGTTTGAAAGAGCGCTGCTGCTGAGTTTGAAAGAGCGCTGCTGCTGAGTTTGAAAGAGCGCTGCTGCTGAGTTTGAAAGAGCGCTGCTGCTGAGTTTGAAAGAGCGCTGCTGCTGCTGCTGAGTTTGAAAGAGCGCTGCTGCTGAGTTTGAAAGAGCGCTGCTGCTGAGTTTGAAAGAGCGCTGCTGCTGCTGAGTTTGAAAGAGCGCTGCTGCTGAGTTTGAAAGAGCGCTGCTGCTGCTGCTGAGTTTGAAAGAGCGCTGCTGCTGCTGAGTTTGAAAGAGCGCTGCTGCTGCTGCTGAGTTTGAAAGAGCGCTGCTGCTGCTGCTGAGTTTGAAAGAGCGCTGCTGCTGCTGCTGAGTTTGAAAGAGCGCTGCTGCTGCTGAGTTTGAAAGAGCGCTGCTGCTGAGTTTGAAAGAGCGCTGCTGCTGCTGCTGCTGCGTTTGAAAGAGCGCTGCTGCTGCTGCGTTTGAAAGAGCGCTGCTGCTGCTGCTGCGTTTGAAAGAGCGCTGCTGCTGCGTTTGAAAGAGCGCTGCTGCTGCTGCTGCGTTTGAAAGAGCGCTGCTGCTGCGTTTGCAAGAGCGCTGCTGCTGCGTTTGCAAGAGCGCTGCTGCTGCGTTTGCAAGAGCGCTGCTGCTGCGTTTGCAAGAGCGCTGCTGCTGCGTTTGCAAGAGCGCTGCTGCTGCGTTTGCAAGAGCGCTGCTGCTGCGTTTGACAGAGCGCTGCTGCTGCGTTTGACAGAGCGCTGCTGCTAAGTTTGACAGAGCGCTGCTGCTAAGTTTGACAGAGCGCTGCTGCTAAGTTTGACAGAGCGCTGCTGCTAAGTTTGACAGAGCGCTGCTGCTAAGTTTGACAGAGCGCTGCTGCTAAGTTTGACAGAGCGCTGCTGCTGCGTTTGCAAGAGCGCTGCTGCTAAGTTTGACAGAGCGCTGCTGCTGAGTTTGGCAGAGATAAAAAATACAATAATATAAGCTGTGGTTATATTACTGTATTTTTTGTATAGCTCACTTCTACATCTTGCTTTGTATGACCATGTCTTATCTCTGGTCATTGATTTTAGGTTTGGCACGGTCTTTGGGCTAGATTACATTCTTCACGCAAAAACGCACGCGCAGCATGTGAATTTATGCGCCAAGCGTTAACGCGCACAAATCACCGCTGGAATTACAATCCTCGCACATTTTTTCATCCGTCGAGCAATAATGTGCGTAAACCAGATGCGCACAAATGCTCGCGCAGTACCGTTGCACGCAGAAATCAGTGTGCGCACTGTTTTTTTCTCACGATTCAGCCAATCAGACTTAAGAACCACAATTATCTCACTTTAAGAAATTGCGCCTGCCAAAGTCAATCTGAGCATTTATGCTGCAGCAATAATAAATGCACGCACAACTTCTCCATTTTATTGGTTTGGTATGAGTAGAATGTGTAACTATACTTTGCTGCATATTTTTTTTTGGGCTGGTGTATTTGGTTTCCGCCAGGTCGATAGGAGTTGCTAAAATTATGCGCACAAAGGCTGTGCGCTAATTCCTGTGCATAGATTATAATACCATCCGCGTACCAGCGCACATTTGCGTTTGCGCTCACAATGTTAAGTATAGGACGCGCGCAGTAAAGTACGCTCGCAAAGGGTTCGCGCAAGTTCACCCGCGGTAGACGATTACGCGCATTTGTTGCGCTGACAATGTAATACAGGATTCGGCGCAAAGGGTTTTATCCCTCGCGTTAATGCGTTTTTGCGCCGGCGCAAGCGTTTGCACAAAGATTGTAATTTAGCCCTTTGTTTTTTGTTGTGTAGGGTTTGTGATAAAGTTTTTTCTTCCCTTTGGTTCAATATTTGGCTGTATTATATATTTATTGTTGGTTATTTATTAATAAAGGTTTGCCATGTTTATTATGCGGCAGTGGTTCAGATTGTGTGTTTGGTGGTTTTTACCACCTGACCTATTCATTTTATGGGCCCTATCACCACCTTAATGCTAACGCTCACATAAGGGAGCGCTAGCTCTAGGTTAATTGAAGGGATAGCATTACAGTCAGATCACTTCCCGATCGCTAACGGGTTAGAAAATCCGTTAGCGCACCGGTATTAGCGCAAGCTTACTGTACTTTGCTCTCCCTATGCTTAACATGGGACGCGCAAAGTGTAAACAGAGTAATTAGCATTAGGATCACAAAATCCTACTTACTAAACGCTGCGGCTATCTGAAAAGTTAACTACAGCAAAGAGCTGTGGCTAACGGATTCCGTTTTGGTGTAATCTGTTCGCAGCAGCTGGAACCCCCCAAAAAAATTAGATACTCACCTCTCATCCCACAGCGAGAATGGCGGCTCGATCCACTACTTCTGGCTGCCGGGAGCAGAGTGAGACTGAGGACAAAAAGTCCCCGTCTCCCTCCGCGGACCTGCAGGATTTCACGAGAGGTGAGATCCTGCAGGTCATGTGACCCGGCAGCATAAGCCTCCATGAAGTCATATGGACTCAAAGAGGGGATGCTCGCGACAACGCGTTGGCGCTGCCGCGTGCATCCTAGAGGCTAGTGCCCAGTATGGGGCAGGCTGCTGATTCAACGCCTGCCTGGTAATCCATTTGTAAAGCGGGGACACTAAGGGGAAATTTCAAGCGCAAATTTTTCCCCTTAGCATCCCCACTTTAGCTTGGGGCACATGACAGTGCCCTATGTGTGCATGGGTTAGGCCTTGTGATCTGCGCCCATTTTTTGCACTGGTTTGGTTGGGTTGCTTTGACCTTACCCGAGGGGGGGGGGGGTTTGTTCATTGATTTTTTTTGCACTGCGTGCATCACATTGGTGTGACATATTTATGTTGTGACATATTTATGTTGTGATAATGTCTTTCTGTGGGGTGACTGCAACGCAGCTTATTTGTGTATAGCGATAGGTGCCTGATACAAAAAAAGGTTTGTGTTTTCTATTAAGCGCTGTTATTTTGGTGAACATTTGGGAAGATATTGCTTTGAAAATTAATATTTTAAGCACTTTTTTTAGTACACGCTAGTAACAACGGATTGCTTGGTTTTGATAAACTGCAGCAGTATAGAGGTTATGACAGTGTATATTTACACCCAAAACATACAATTTGCAGTCATACACACGAGTGACGCACACAAAATGTAATCAAAGTACATTAAATATAAACAACTGCAACAACTATGTACAATTTTAAAGATATCCAATTACACAGTTTGTTTTGCAATAAGGTAGGTTGAGAATAATGGAACAGATGTATTACAGGATTAGTCAGGGTCACGTTCGGTTTCTCGGGCTGAGACAAAACAGATTTACTGCATTAACATTATACTATATAGCAAGTTACTATACAGGATGCATTTTAATCCGTTACAGGCCGATATGAAAACAGATTTGCAGACATCAGAGTACATTTCCTTTCCTAGATTTACAAAGCACCTAAAATACACTGCCTTTAAATATGGTCTATGTACAAGGTAAAAACAAGGTTACAGCTACAACCACTTGGCCAAGTCTCTGGGGTTTCCATCCCCCTCCATATCCACAGATAATATTCTACTATTCCCTGGTGGTTAACGCATTAAAGAAACAACACAAAGTGGGATATTAGCTCGGAAAAGAACACCAGAACCAGAGCATCTGGACTTTACATTCCTCACTATAACAAAGTAAACAGATGCTGTAAAATAGAAATCGACACATTAAATCCTGATAGGGCTGGCCTTTGGTTATCTGTGCAAACCTTAAAAAGCCCCCCCCCCACCTCATCATTTCTAGGTACAACTATTTAAAGTGACAGTCTATGTATTGTGACCACTTGATGTTGCTTTAGGGAGGCGGCACACGAGCATACTGTACTGCCTTTTTTACGGATGCACTTTTTGACGGAAGATAGTGAGTACTGCATAAAGTGCGTCCGTAACGTCTGACATCTCCACACCCTAGGATAATACATGGCAGCGTTGTTTCTGCATCCGTTTAGCTTTTTCACTTCGGTGTTATTTTTGCGTCCATGGCTTTATGTTTTGCCCGTCCGTGAACAAGTGCGCAGGTGCTTTGTGTGGTGTGTTTAATGGACTTCTTTATAAAGCTACGACGGACTGCAAACAGTGCGGTCAGACGGACACAAAATGTTTGCTCGTGGCCGCCAGTCTTAGTGCCGGCAGTGTTTCCCAAACATGCCCTCAGGACCCTCTGCTTCGCCAGGTTTGCCAGATATCTGAAGCACAGCACAGGTGATATGATTTGCTGCTCAGTGATTGCAGGATTCAGTCTATATTTCCCCAGGGTGATCTGCAAAATCTGGCCTGGTTGAGGGTCCTGAGGACAGGTTTGGGAAACACCGTTCTACAGAGTGCTTCAAACTTAGTCCCTGCCTGAAACATGAGTGCTTCAGTACCCATCTAGCACATAATGACGCACAGCACTGAGAGCCATTGGATTGGTTGAAGCTAGCTAGAGAGTCCAGCCTCGCATAATCACATGACAGGCTGCAGCTTACAGGAAGTCAGCTGCATGTCACAATTGGACCTGTGCTGGATTTGAGGCAAATTTAAAATTAACCTGCCTGGCGTTATTCCCGAGTGTGACTCGGGGTTAAATTTCGCTACCGCGATCGGTAACCCCGAGCCACACTCGGGCTGGATGCATACTCACCGCATCCTTCGCTCCCTCGCTGTCTCGGCAGTCACTGCAGTGTGATCGCGGCAGCCGGCGACTTTGCTTCCTGGTTTTGCTCCCTGCGAGTCACACGATGCAGGGGGCGGGACCAGGCGGCAAATTCAAAAATGAAAAAAAAAAAAATTACAGTAAAAAACATTTTTTTCAATAAATTTTGCTGTGCAGTGGGTGCTGGGATTCCTGTCCAGATATACACTCCTTTGCCAAAGTAATACAGGACACGGGGTACCAAAAAAAGTGTATTTATTCTGAAAGCAGCTTTACAGAAATAAAAGGCGAATAAAAATAATTTCTAAAATGTAATAAGGCTTTGCAATACAAGTTTTGCTGGTGGATCAGGGCAAGCCTTTTATTTCTGTAAAGCTGCTTTGAGAATAAATACCCTTCTTTTTGGTACCCCGTGTCCTGTATTACTTTGGCAAAGGAGTGTACATCTGGACAGGAATCCCAGCACCCAGAGGAAAGAGGCATGTTTTTGGTTTGATATATTATTGAATAGAATTTATTTCCATTATTTTGGATAATTATTTGTGGGATAATAAATTATTATTTCGTCTTTCAAACCTTCTGACTCCATGTGTTTACTAGACTCTTGCTTGCACGGATTTCAGTGAGTTATTCCTACAGAATACAAGCTTACTATATAAAACACCACATTTCCTTTCCAAAAAAATGTAAACGCTTTTAGACACAAAATGTTGATAAAATTAGACCGCCAGGGAGGTTAAGGGTTAAAGCTGGAAAAAGTTGGTCAGGAGGGATTCTTGTTTAATCACCCCAATTTACCCCCTCCCATTTTAACCCTAGATTGCCCCAGTAACCCCTTCACTACCAAGTAGAGAAAAATAAATAGAGAAGGGGGTTTTGAGGGTCCTAAGAATGATCAACGGCACTAGCGGCCTGCTCTATAGTGGGGCCCGCTCAGGTCTCACAAGGCTTTAGCTCAATTGTGCCATTACAGGTACAACATCTCCAACAGTTGTCCCTGTAATGGCACAATCGAGATAAAACCTTGTGAGACCTGAGCGGGCCCCACCGTAGAGAAGGCCACTAGTGCTGTTGATCATTCTCAGGACCCTCACAAACATCTCCCCCACCCAGTTCATAAATCACTGACAGAAACAAATGGTTTTATGGAAAAATCACTTACATTAACCACTACACACAGACTAAATGTACGGTTATCATTAAAATGCATTTAGAGGTTGTACGCACCATTTGTCAAGCAGAGGGAGCTTTATTTGCTGGTTTTATCCCATCACAAGCTCAACATGGTATTTTGGCGTGATGTGGTAATGGTGACTAATATAACATGCTGGGAATTTGGCCAACTCCGATGCCTCGATGATACATATTAACATATACTGTTTGTCATATTCAAGGCAATTAGTCTGGGCTTAGTGCCAAGTGGCAGAAACTGCAAGGAAAGGAGTGGAAGAAATGTCTGTCCTTTTGTTACTATAATAAACCAGTGTAATGCAGATGAGATGCAAATGGATCACAATCATACTACGTGTATTCTGCACAAATGGGATCGCTTCACGTTCATAGTTGGCATCATTCCAAGAGCACAGTTGCAATTTACGGACTTGCTTTAGCCGGTTTCATGATAGAGCAAATGAAAATTGAACAACATGTGTCAAGAATGTACAATGTGACACAGGAGAGTAGACTGGGCTGCTGAATTAACAAAGGCAGGGAATGCGATGTGGCAAGACTGGATGGCAAAATATTCCTGCCAGCACCGGACCATTACTGGAGAACTGATAATCTGCTGTTGACCTATAGTGTGGTCTTACATGGGTCTGCTGGGGAGCTTGGCATTTGCCTGGTTTGCCCAACACCTAGTCTAAACCTTGTCTCATGTTACGTGACTGCCATCACATATAACCGCAAACAGCATTTTAGATTTCCGCTATAATCACAGCACGTATTTCCAACAAGTAAAAATCCACGAGGGGTCAAGACCATGTGTGTTTTTGGACGCTGTTCCCTTGTGAATACACAAGGTGTACTTCTGTGTCCAGGAGTCCCTGAGCCGAAGAGGAGGAGCTGTGTGCGGCTAGGGACAAATGGCGAGTAAAACCATCTAAAAATAAACACACTGGCATTGTATGTGTATCACGTTACAACAAGTCTAATGAAATCAATTCTTACCTACTTACATTATAACTTAATATCATATCCAACGATGAACAGTTAATACTATAAAATGGGAATCACTGTGTCTGTGATGTCCCATCAGGTTATGGATGGTTTTAAAGATCAACGCCATACATAACTAATTCCTTGATGAAATATTCTAGTGTGTACACACCCTGATCCATTTGACAGGCACCACCATGTTTCGCCTTCCATGAGTGGAGCTAACTGGAAGCCGTTTTGCAGCAATGCGCAAGGGGGCCTCAGCAACGACACCTCCGACAGTCAATAACTGACTGAGCGGTGGATGCCCTGTGTGAAGGCTCTGCGCTCAGAGCTGTCCTTCCCCTTGTGGCATATTGCGGTGACGTAAAAAACAGCAATACATTTATAGGTATGACAGTGTCCCTTTAATACTGGTAGTCTGATTAGTAACCCCGACGCTAACCGCACTGTGTGCTTATGCATTTTCCATAGAGTGTTTATTAGAAAAATAAATGCAATGCAAATAAGTGAACAGCTGACCGAGCCATTACTTGGTAGCACGTATTTGTGGCGTCTGCCCAAAAGAATACGTCTCCTTTTTAAATCCATAAAAACAACACCCAAGCAAGCAGTCCAAATATAGCATTCCAGAGATAATAGGAACAGAACACGCACACATCTGCATTTAATAATCCTCGTGAACAGGGTCTATGATTATTCAATGACCATTGAATCTTGGGGGGGGGGGGGATTTCTGAAAAAAAAAACAGTAATAAATCAGGTAAAAAAATAAAGAAACTTTTTCCTAATTGTCCCATATTCTTAGCCTTGTGATTTTGGTTTATTAACTTCTGACTTTACTATATTTATCCCAATAAAGCCCTTCACCCTGAACAGTGCATGGTGTGTACACATGTGAAGCAGGCACACCTTATTACTGCACATTGTATCCCACAGAGAAGCGGGCCGGCTGCCAGGACGCTCCAGAGTCTCGTTCCTGGGAGGTGCAGGCGAGGAATGTCAGTGTATGGAGATTCGGTAACTCCCATTGCAGGCTACACAGCTAGGACGCCTCACCTTGTGACTTGAACTAAAAACACAATTACCATGTGTCAATTTACCTTACACAGGGAAGAATAGAGTCACGCCGGCGTAGGAGTCACATAATTATACTTTGTCAGTCTTTCCCTTGTTTCGCAGATACCATGGTGTCTGTTTAGCACTTTTTAAACCTGCACGTTGAAGAGGGGTTATACGCTATTGACTTGCAGTTATTTTGTGGGAATGATTATTGAAGTTATTTATTATGCTCTAAGTATTAAAAACAAATTCAGGAAAATGAAGGTGGGAATTTTTAGGCCGATGTCAGAAGAGCGCACTATGAGCGCCCGTACTGACATGCCTACCGGCGTCCGTCGCACACTGACTGTGCTCAGAGAGGTGGCCAGACGGGCGTCGAGTGGCAGGAACGTCCACTCTCACGGACGTTCCTTCCACTCTTCAAAACGCTCATCTGACCCCAGCCTTACAGCAAAGTAAAAGATATAAGAGAAGTTTATCATCGATATCCTTGCAATGTCCTAAACCGCATTTTTCAGCCCTTGATGAGTTATTACTAGCTGCACTTTAGTAGGTTCCTGCACTGTTTGCCATCATCCAGCTTTGTAGGGGGGAACTTACTTAGGGATATAGAGTTACAGTATAGCACTGCACGTTTGGCTTCTTGGGTTACATTGCAGCTGACTTGTCAGTGAGCGCACCAACCTCCAATCAGGCGTGAGGAGTGAGTGGAGGCTGTCCTGTTTGAGCACTTTTGTGTTCACAGCTCACAACCTGACGGCATGTCACTAGAAGTGAGTGACAGCAAAACTTTGAGGGCACTATCACCTCCTTAAACCTAGTGCTCACATAAATGAGCGTAAGCACTAGGTTAATGGAGTCGATTGGGAGGTGATTTATGTGTCACCCTATCACTAAGAGATTAAAAAAAAATAATCAGTTAGCGAAATGGTATTAGCGATTTTTAGCGCAAACGTACTTTGCACTCCCTATGCTTAACATGGGGAGCGCAAAGAGTAATTAGAGTTAGGATCACAAAGTCCTAACGCTACTTACAAACAGCTGTCGCTAAATCAAACCGTTTGCTACAGCTCAGAGCTCCTAGATAACGGATTCCGCTTTTGCAAAATCATTTAGCTGCAGCTGTAAACCCCCCCCCCAAAAACAATAAAATACTCCCCTCTCATCTCGCATGAGAACGTCAGCCCGATCCGTCGCTTCTGGCTGCCGGGAGCAGAGTGAGACTGGGGGAGGAGGAGTCCCCAGTCTCCCTCCGCGATCACTCCACTGACTTGCAGGATCTCGTGAGAGGCATGATCCTCCCGGTCGTGTGACTCAGCAGCAGAAGCCTCCATGGAGTCCTATGGACTGCCCCGAGCATCCAGGAGACTAGCGGCTGCTACGGGGCAGGCTGCTGGACTCGGCGCCTGCCCCGTAATCTACAGGTAAAAACGTGGGTGCTAAGGGGAGATTATCAAACGCTAATTTTTCCCTTAGCGCCCCTGTTTTAGCTGTAGGAAGATGATAGTGCTCTCAGTGTGTTAGCAAAATAAAATAACCCCACACCACAGATAATAAAAAGGAGAGATTCCCTGTCAAATGAGCTCAACCTCTGATGGGCGTGACAGTGTCACTTCATGCATTTTGAGAAAACCAGTCACCACTGTGACATCTCATTGATAAAGGAATTGGAGCCCACCAGGGGATCACACACACCCATATATTGCAGAGCTAACAACTCTTTCATGCCATATACCTCAGTGACTTTCTTTTTACTTCTGTAGGTTATCTTCTAGTTATTGCAATGATGCCAGTTTCAAATTAGTGTTAAACAAGGATGGCAAGGCATAGATTGCCAACACGGATTGCCATCAGAGTGAATTTGCCTCCAGCCAGAATGCGGGTCACATTCACATTTTTTAAGCAAAACTTCAAAAGCAGAGCTTTACTTGTGAATAAAATGAAAGTTAGGCATCTTGTAATGACATTTGAAAGACATACGGCTGTCAGTGAGTATATGGGATTACACTTAAAAGAAATAGACTGAGCATCATAACAGTTTATGATTATTATGGTGCAAGAAGCGTCTCGGCCGCCCTGTACACAGATTTACAATCCCTGCAGCTAGAATCTTGCACACCTGCTCATATACGCCATAGGAGGAAGACGAGCCTTTTTCTGCCCATACCTGTCCTTCCTGTAATGCTGCATGGCTGGAGTTTCAGGGAGTTGTAGGCCAGCGTTTAGCTTTTACATTACACAACTGAACAGCAATTCCAAGGACATTTCAAACGTGACCCAGATGACTGGAATAACCTTACCTGAACCTGAATGTATTTTTTTATTTTTAACTAGTAGCAGGCACTCCACGTCGAGCAGCTTTTCCAGTCTGTCAGATCAGGATAGTTAGCGTTGGACTCCTAGAACTGTGCATCTTGCGCACACGGTACTGATGCAAACGTAGGTATACAATACTTTGTGTGGTTTGAGAGAAGTCTCCATGACCCAACAGAAACTGAACTCAAATCCACATTTGGGTAGTGTGGAGAAAAGAATTTAGGCCGAGGGTAGACGAGCGTGGAAGGAACGTCAGTGAGAGTGGACGTTCCTTACACTCGACGCCTGTCTGCCCACCTCACTGAGCGCACTCAGTGCTGCAAAGCAAGATCCTCTTATTGAGGATCGCACTTTGCAGCCCCGTCAACATGGAGGCTTTGTGTGCGGATGCTTGTTGCGCGCATTTCAGGCGCACGCACATGCGTGTGACCTGCCCCGTTGCAGTGCCAGAATGCTGCAACGGCCGCCGGTACGTACGTCGGTATGGGCGCACCTAGTGTGCCCGTCTGACACCAGCCTTAACCATTTTTTAAAAATTCCTCAAAGTTCAAAAGGGACGTTCTATGCACCTTCACCACTTTAGCATTTTAAAGTGGTTCGGCCAGGCTGTGTGGAGGACCACCCCACACACTTCTGACTGCAGGTCACCACATCGGTCACTGATGTCAGCACGTTCCTTCTACAACAGCAAGCTTCCGGGTAGAGGTAGCCAATGGAATGGTTCTCCATGCGCGCATGCAGCTACAATCCATGATTCTGCGCAGGTGCTACGGAACTAGTGTAGAAAAGTATGCGAGTTCCGAGAGAGTAATTTTTCCTTAGAGTGTTCCTTTAATGAATAAGCTGACATTGTATTCATCCAAACGTATCTCACCATATGCAAATAACTTGTGTTTATTTCCGTGCTTGATGTATTTAGCAAAACCGATCTCCTCTAGGATCACCACAAACACATGGAAACCTCTTAAACCAGGCCTCGATAGATCCTGGGGTCAGGTAGCCACGGAATTCTAGAGTTCCAGATTACTCTACACAAATCTAAATACATTGCCTTGCTCTTATGTTTCCTTAATGACCTCTTAGTATACATTGGTCAGGCCCTGGGTTAAATGATGTTGCAATTTGCAAGATGAAGAGCCAAGATGTGCAAAATAATGTGATCAAATGAACTTTGGGCCCCATTTCAATTTGTGCTTCGTCGAATACAGGACAATTCCAGAAAGAGCATAACACAGGTGTAGACATTTGATAATCAAGAAGTATGGTGGTTTGTATGAATTTTGATTGCTGAATGCGAACATGGCCTCAGATTTACTTATGTACAGTTCAATCCTGGCCTTCCAACAGGTTGCTACTCAAGAGTTTTGGGGTACATGGCAACTCCATCAAACTGCCATCAAACTGGGGGCAAGGGGAGTATATGGAAACCACATCCCACACTGATCAAGGATGACCCTCTTGAGTAAGCACCACTGGAAGCTCGGCCCCTGAATATAAGGGGGCAGGATCACTAAGATTAAGAGCGACGAAAAAAAAAAAATTGTAAAGAAATTACTAGAGAGGGGACCCACTCTGGCACCTGTAGGTAAATGCCTACTTTGCCTAAATACAAACCTGTCCTTGGGTCCAGATTCTGGATTTTCTCACGCTCTTGGGTGGGACATAAGGAAACTCAAAAATAGAAAACCTTCAGAAGTTTGTTTTAAATGTTCAGCTATGCCACATTTTAATGTTTTATAATATTATACATATACACACACAGTTTTTAATAAACTCCCCTTCTATGGCCCTGATGTCTCCTCTATCTTCTGGTCCCTGACATGAAGGTACTGGAAGTAGATGAAGGATTCCCAATCATTTAATGAAACGCTTCTCTCTTTGCACTATAACAGTGTCTTGTTTGCCAGAGAGGAAACCTAAATAAAATGTTTCAGGAGGTTACAAAGGAAATGACTCACATACTTACTCATAGCATCACTACTTTACTGTTGTACACATCAGATAACTGAGGATGGTAACAAGCACCTTACTAGGGCTTTGTATAATGAAGGATGACAATAGTTGGAGCCATAAAGAGCAGAAGGTGATAAATCTGTATAGGTTGCACATTCCCGGAAGAGCCAGAGGGGAGTGTTATAATGAATTTTGTTTAGTTATTTTGCAGCTGCCGAAACCCTGAACACCAGCATTTGGGAGACAGAATTTGTCCTCTGTGGCTGCAAACCAGAGTAATAAGCGACTCTGCGTTGCTCGTTATTCACTGGCTCCAACCATAATTTACAAATGGGTTTGGGTCGAAATCCCTACAACAAGGTTCCCTAATGGCAAAATCCCCGACGGCCAACTTCCAGACATCCAAAATCCCAGTGGCTAACACTAACCCTACTCCCTTACCCCCCCTAAACCTAGCCCCAACCCCCTAAACCTAGCCCTAACCACAAATCCCTAATCCTAGCCCTAACACCAGCCCCCACCCCCTAAACCTAACCCTTAACCCCAACCCCCACCCCCTAAACCTAACCCTTAACTCCAACCCCCTAAACATAACCCTAAACCCAACCCCCTAAACATAACCCTAAACCCGACCCCCTAAACATAACCCTAAACCCGACCCCCTAAACATAACCCTAATCCCGACCCCCTAAACATAACCCTAATCCCGACCCCCTAAACATAACCCTAATCCCGACCCCCTAAACATAACCCTAATCCCGACCCCCCTAAACATAACCCTAATCCCGACCCCCTAAGCGCAACCCCTAAGCGCAACCCCTAAGCGCAACCCCTAAGCGCAACCCCTAAGCGCAACGGTATTAGTGTTAGGGTTAGCCGTTTGGATTATGGATGTCTGGAAGTTGGCCATGTAGGGAACTTGGAATGTCCGGCACTTGTTCTGTCTGGAATTTGGCCGCCGGGATGTTGACATTAGGGAACCTGGCTGTAGGGATTTTGTCCGGCCCCCTTTACAAACTATAGGGAGTTCATTAACCCCTTCCCGACCGCTGACGTACCCTGTACGTCCTGTGTTCGGGTCTCCCTTAGACCCGATGACGTACAGGGTACGTCAGCGGCGCCAAATCCCCCTCCCGCCCGATACTCACCTCCCTCGTCGGATCCCACGGCGATCTGACAGGGAGGAAGCCTGCCCATGTGATTTACATGGGCAGGCGAGGCTGATGACGTCGCCACGCTGCGTGGTGACGTCATCAGAAGGTGCCCCCATGTGTTTCAATGGAGGGGAGGGGGGGGCTCCTTCGGAGCCCTCTATCTCCCCAACCATTGAAGCTAGGGAGATGCCGTTTGCACCGCTGGAGAGGGGAGAGCCTCCCCTTTCCAGCGGTGTATCGCATTAACCATTTCGCCGCCGGATCACGTTGCGGCGCCAATTGGCGCCAAAACGTGATTCAAACCTGGAGGGGGGCTGACATCTTGGATGTCAGCCTAGCCTCCAGGTCCCCCCCCACCCACTGACAACCTCACCATATGTGTGAGGATGTCAGTGGGCCAGTTAACCCTCTAGCTGCCATGTAGAGATAAGGGGATCCTAAGGATCCCTTTATCTCCCGATCCATGGCAGCTAGATGGTCATATTTGCCATCATTTGAAAGGCCTGATTATGGCCTTTCAAATGATACCAAACATGACCAGGTTTGGTTTTTAAAAAAAATGTAAAAAAAAAATTAAATAAAAAAAAAATTATAAAAAAATTAAATAAAATAAAAAAATGATTTTTTTTTAAAGTTTTTTTTGTCTGGGGGGAGTTTAATTAAATAGGACCTAGGCTGTCATCTAAAAATAATTAGCACAAAATGGTCAGAATGAGCGCAGCGCACATAGGTGAACTGGCTCAGCAGTGAAAGGGTTAAAAGGTAAAAACATGTAAAAATTGGGTATTTCTATTCTCGGGATAAAATTTGGAAACTATTTAGCCGGGGTCTTTATTGGTGGTTATAGCTTTAGGGGATTAAATTACGAAAAAGTGTGTTTTTACCATTTTTTTCATCATATTTCATATTTTTTTTATATTAAATTATTGGATATGATGGAAATAATGGTATTTCTAGAAAGTCCATTTAATGGCGGGAAAAAGGGTGTATAGTATGTGTGGGTTGAATAAACGAGTAAGAGGAAAATTTGATCTAAACACGAGCAGCGCAGAAACGTAAAAACAGCAGCGGTCACTAAAGGACGGATTTGTGTAAAACCGCCCGGTCACTAAGGGGTTAAGCTGCAGTAAAAGAAGAAGAAAAAAAATCAAGCCTGGACACTGGACCTCGATGGGAATCAGCGAAATAAAAAACTATAACGGTGAGCCAACATGGTCCCACTCTTGGGGCACTATTCCGTGCACTAGGCTAAAATGGTGATGCCAACGGGGAAAACCTGCGCCTGCAGATTTCACCTTAGCGTCCCCGTTTTAGCTCCATATTACGGGGCAGGCGCTGATTCAGCGCTAACCTCCTGGATACTCGCGGCATCGCTAACGCGCCTCCTTCATTATCACCTCCTGGAGTCCATAGGACTTCACGAAGGGTTGTGCTCCTGGGCTGCGAGATCTTGCAGGGCCAAGGAGTGATTTGCAGAGGGAGAATGGGGATTATTTGTCCTTAGTCTCACTCTACTCCCAACGGACCAGAAGCAGAGAATCGGTCCACTGTTCGTGCCGCAGGTGGAAAGGCAAGTACCGTATTTGATTTTTTTTGGGGAGGTTTCAGCTGGTGATAACCACAGCTTCAAGCTGGTGCTAACTTTTTAGTTACCACAGCGGTGCGGTAATTAGCGTTAGGACTTTCTAATACCTTACTTATCCTAACGCCAATTGTGCTATCCACGTTAAGTATAGGGAGCGCAAAGTACAATAAACTCGTGCAAGCGAGCGCAATCACTGATCCACTAACGGATTTTTTTAACCCATTAGCATTTGGAATGTAATATGGGGACACGCGTTAGTCACTTAACCTAGCGCCTACGCTCACGTAGCTGATCGCTAGCGTTAAGAATGTAATAGGGCCCTTAGAGTCAGGTTGAAACGCACATTGGGGTTTCTTGTGTTCTACACTGAACACCAAGCTTGGTGCCCATCTAAATCCTAAACAATTTACCTGCCTTTGCTTTTTAACCCTTTCGCTGCTGAGGCTTTTCCCGCCCCTGTGCTGAGGTCATTTTTTACCTGTTTTGCGCATCATGTTTAAACGTGTTTTGAAGGCTTATTTTAGTATATGACATCGACATATTATATATCGTTCTTTCCGTCAGACTCGGTAGATTCATAATATGTCATTATTATATGTATACGTTATGTCATGTTTGTATATTATAACAAAAAATGCAATAAAATATGTATTTTCAATAATTTACAGCGTGTAAAGTGTTTTTTTCCACATTTTAACATGCGAGCAATTGCGGTTATATTTTGTATGGGGTGCGCTTGTTAAAAAAATTAGAGATGGGGTCTCGTTACATTTTTTTTTGGGGAAAATGACACCATTTTTAACAAACGCACCGCATACAAAAATCGTTAATGCAGCATCATTGTTCACATTATAATTGAAATGGGAACAATATTGCTGCATTAACAAAACAAAAAAAAAAAAAAAAGTGTTTATTTTTTTTTTTAATTTTTTTTTATTTTTTTTTTTAATTTTTTTTTATTTTTTTTTTTTTTACAATTTTTTTACTTTCATGTTTGGTATCGTTGGAACGGCCATGCTCTGGCCGATCCAACGATATCAAAATTTAACCCCTAACTGCCACGGATCGGGAGATAGGGAGTTCATTGGAACTCCCTATCTCCACACTTCGTGGCAGTTAGGGGTTAATGCTAGGACTGGCGTCATCGTGCTGCGCACGATGACGCCAGTCCTCTGGGGGAGTTCCCGGAAGCTTGGCCGACATCCAAGATGTCGGCCAGCTCCCGGGAAGGATCGCAAATCGGCGCTTTTCAGCGCCGATTTGCGATCCAGCTCCCCAGGGGTTAATGCCAGGCATCATTTGGAAGGGCAGGCTGTGCCCTTCCAAATGATGCCTGGGTTAAGCCCCTGTGAGCCGCCGATCGGGAGGGAGAGAGGTCCGAAGGACCTCCCCCCCCTCCCTTTCAGGCGCCTCCTCCGCACATGCGGGGGGGGCGCCTGAATTATGTGTCATCGCGGGGGCGCGATGACACATAATAATGGCGGCCACTGCTCCGGATGCCGGGCTGACATCCAGGATGTCAGCCCGCACCGGAGGGGCCAGCGATCGGCCGGAACCCGGCCGAACGCTGACCCCAATGCGAGGACGCGCTCAGCGCGTCCTCCGCATACCAGCGGGAATGCTGAGGACGCGCTGAGCGCGTCCTTAGCATTCAAGTGGTTAAAGTAATAAATAAATAATAATAAATGCACTTTGAAGAAAGAGGCATTTTAGCAATTGAAACCAGTGTTTCTCAACTCGTGTCCTCAGGGCCCACTAACAGTCCAGGTTTGCCAGATATCTGAAGCAAAGCACAGGTGATATAATTTGCTGCTCAGTGGTTGCAGGATTCAGTCTGCATTTTCCCCCAAGGTAATCCTTAAAATCTGGTCCTGAGGCCCGGAGTTGAGAAAGACTGAAATTACTTCTTTATTTTTCGATTTCTTGTTCTCAGAAAGTTCAGAAAAACCAGGCCATCTCATCATGGCTGAACACTAGTTCCCTGTAAATTGTGACATTTCTGCCACATGTTACGCAACTAGCTGTTACGACGTAAATCCAAGAGTATAAATTCAAAACCGTAAATCTGTTTTAAGAATATCTAAAAGCAACGGCTTGTTGCAACCTGTTTAAAAACACAAAATGAAGAAAGACAGGGGCTTACATTCACGTAATGTAGGAATATTTAGGAAAGGTTCTTAAAGCACACACAGCGGCGTAGAAATAATACTAATAAAAAAAATCTACTTGTCCAATAGACTAAAAGTGGAAACCCGATCTACTGGTCCCTCATGACCATCTACTTGTTCTAATAAGAAATATAATTTCAACAAAATAGCATTAGGTCGTTCTTAACCCTTTCCTGCTTTTGGATGTATTATGCCGTCCCCGCAACGGGTGGGCCTTAATGCTGCGAGGCAGCATAGCAGGCCCTGCTTGAGTCTATGGCCTGCAGCGAAAGCCCCGCCCACTAGTTTGTGCGCAGCGCGCGTCATTAGCTGTGACGGCACGGCCTGAACTCAGGTCGTCCCCCTGCAGCCAATGACGCGCACGTCAACAAGCTAGAGGAGGGGCTTGCCGAAGCAGCCGGCTAGCGGCGCCCCACAGGCATTAAAGCCCTCCCGCTGGGAACGACCTGGCCATCGGTAAAGGGGTAACCACACAGAGAACAAACACATGTGATCAACCAACACAGGTAAGTATTTTGTTTAAATAGAACACTTCTTAACCGCACTGCAGTTTACTCACCCTCACCCTCATACAACCCACACATTACAGATCACAGTAATGTGCAGTGTGTATGAGCGAATCACAGAGCTACACAGCAATAGAAATCAAACAATTACGTTGTTTATTTCAATTATATTGTTCTATTAAATAAACCTATTTATTAAATGAAAGATAGAGATAGATATATATATATCTAGCTCTATCTCTCAAAATATAGAATATTATTAAAATTATAATTGTTAAAAATATTTAAAAGAAAATTATATATAAAAATCAAATCTATTAAAAAAAAAAAATGAGTGAGTACAGCTGCATTGTTACCGTTATAAAAGGGGGGTTCACTGCAGTAAGGAAAGACAGGGGGACTTTGGATCCTGCATCTCTGAATTGTACACTGCACAAGGTTAAGTGAGATGTCATTGGAACAGGCAATGTCTGGTCTTTACAATGATACCAAACATGACCATGTACTGTGTAAAAATAAAAAAAACCTGAAAAAAGTAAACGTAAAATGTATTTATTTTTTCTCTGTTTTACAGCAGAGGCAAAATATGATTTTACATATAAAGCAAACAATGCCACTACACAAACTCAACCAAGGCAACAGATTCTGCCCCTTATTTTGATTTGAGCGCAGAGAGAAATGGTTTAGTTTTTTTTTTTAATTATCTAGTTTTTGCACGGTTATTTTTTTTTGGGGGGGGGGGCACCAAACATTTCTGTGCATACAGGCTCCTGAGCTGCAGATCTGGCCCTGATCAGAAGGGGGTTAGAGGGTCATACAATTCTCAAACTCAGTGAAGCCGGACAGGGGGACAGAAAAGAATATATGGCTTGTGAAAGAACAGAACATGAAAAGAGGGAGAAGAGTGGCAAGGCAGCAATTGGAAGGTAATAAATATATATCTACTAGCACAGAAACTGAATACATATGGAGTGAAATCTATAAATTGAGTGGGGGAACAAAATGGTTAAACATTAACCCCTCCTAACTCCCTCCGCACCTCCCCCTGTTTTAACCCTTTAGCCCCCCTTAACTGCTGAGCCATTTCACGTCTTAAAAAACACGTTTTTCTTTTTATTATTAATTTTTTAATTAATTTTTTTTCGTTACTTTAAACATGGTCACGTGTTGTATCATTGGAAAGGCCATGCTCTGTCAATCATGTATACCCCAACTTACACAGGACCCCAGATACATGTATACCCCTACTTACATAGAACACCAGATACGTGTATATCCCTACTTACATAGGACCCCAGATACATGTATACCCAGACTTAAACAGACCCCCAGATACTGTACATGTATACCCAGACACAGGCCCCCAGATATCTGTATATCCAGACCCCCCAAGATCTAAGACCCCCAAGATGTCAGACCCCCAGAGCAGACCCCCCCAAGATCTCAGACCCCCAAGATGTCAGACCCCCCCAAGATGTCAAACCCAACATCAGGACCCCCAGATATCAGCCCCCCTAGATATCAGACCCACCCCCCCATATCAGACCCCCCAGATCATACCTCCCTCAGATGTCAGACCCCTCAGATGTCAGACCCCTCAGATGTCAGACCCCTCAGATGTCAGACCCCTCAGATGTCAGACTGTCAGATATAGCTTACCAAGACAGTCCAGACCTGGAGCAAGGGATCCACGTGGCAAGCAAGCTTGGATGGGCGGCAGACATGCAGCGCCCCCTCTCTGATGTCATCAGAGGGGGGCCTCTGGCCGTTCGGCACGCCCTCTCCGACATCATCAGAGGGGGCCATCTGCACCTGCAGGGGCCGGATGCCATGTTAGATTCTCCGTCGGCCTGGCCTAGATAGGCTACAGCTTCTCCTCCAAGTCCTGTGGCCTATACTAAACCGCAGCTGCCGCCGGAAGGCCTCAGGAGGCTGCCTAATGGGCCTAATTAGTGATCTACCACTGGAGCTGATAACTTACAGTAAGGAGCTGGTAAAGCCGAGCCGCAGGGGATGGAATAATGGCTCGAGCCATTTCGTTATGTATAGTGGCCCCGCTCGGTTGGCAGAAGGCCTTTAGTTGTTTTATTATTTAGTAATGCCCCGATACCTCTACCTATACCCAGCGCTGGGCTGATTTGCCAGTATCCAAGGGGCTGGGGCTGCTGGCAGAATGCATTAACAGTATTCCGCCAGCAATCTCCTCTGGCTGGCCGTTTTACGGAGCAGCCACCAGCTTCTGAAGGCTGTGACACGATCTCCAGCTGTGATCTGGCAGGGGTCACAGGATCACACAAGAGCACGTAACAGCCGTCACAAGTTGGTGGCCGCTCGGTAACGCAGCCAGCCGTAGGGGAACGCTGGTAGAATGCTGTTAATGCATTCTGCCAGCAGACCCTGTATCAGGTTGTATATACAGTATTTTGAGGGGACCTCAAATTTACACTGTTATACAAGCTGTACACTCATTACTTTACATTCTAGCCAAGTGTCATTTCTTCAGTGTTGTCACTTGAAAAGATATAATAAAATATTTTCAAAAATGTGAGGGGTGTACTCACTTCTGTGAGATACTGTATATCTATCTGAGGTCTGTGTGTGTGGTCAGGGTGTGTGCAGGCCTGTGCAGTGCGTAAATGGGGTGTCTGGCCATACATTTTCAATATTAACATAAATTGGACAGGCTTTCAGCAAAAATCCTAAATTATTTATTGGAAAGCGGTCACATGACTTTAAATAAAAGTATCAGTACTCATACTCTGTCTTAAAAAAAATATGTTATCGCTGCAACCCTAGTTTCCACCGTTGTTGTGTGATGGTCATTGGAAGGCGCCCACACTCTGACTTGCTGTGTCAAGGTAAACCGTAAAATCCTGGGTGACTTGATCCTACCTGGGTTTTTCTTTACAGTAGAATAATTTATTCACAACAATTGCTCCAGAGTGTTTTATGCAAATATTTTAATATTTTTCGTTGATTTATATAACATCATGCTTCTATTTCTAGCAATACGAAGGGTGCTGGCCAAGTATCCTAAGAAATGTATTTTCACAGCTCGCATGCCAAAATTAGCCGTCACTGTAATGTATCCTCCTTCTCATGCAAAATATATTTGCATCAGACTGACCTGTAATGAAGTTTGTGATCAGGGAGTCTCTTGTATATATTGGCTAATGAAAAATGCATTTTCTCTGGTAATAAACAGGAAATAGTGTGATTTGTTGATTTCCAATTACTGTGTCATACACAAATAACACAATAGCAATTTACTAAACAGTAATGAGTAATCAAGGTAGGGTTAAATTGTGAGTAGAGAGGGAATGGAGGAGTTAAAGCTGTCAGATGCTTTAAATAAAAAAAAAAAACACCTGGATGCCATTCTTTGCAGGTATTTTGTCCAAACCTTCTCAAAGTGTGCAAGTTAAAAGGTACACTACATACTCAATAGTTTTCACACTACCCTCCAAGTAGGTATCGGGCCTGATTCAGCTCTGAGTGAAGGTGCTTCATCCCGCCAAGGCTTTGGGACCTTTGGGAACTAGGCCAAACCAATGGCTCTACATGCCTTCTTGGATTTTGGGCAACTGGTCATGTGACTTATGCAACTGGCAACATATCATGTGTCAGATGGCGACCAGCGCTGGGTTCAGGTGAGTTTAACCTTTTCACTGCTGAGGACGTGTGTTGAACGTCCTCATTGACTCCAAAAATCAACAGTTCAGCTTCAAGGTAAGATATCTGTTAGTTTTCATTTTATTCCTATTAAAGGCCCACCAAAATCCTCAGCACCAGGCCCATGCTTGCACTTTTTTCATTGTAGCTGTTAGCGGGGCCTCATGTTTAAGTTTTGCCGAAGGTCTCGCAAAGTCTAGAGCCTCTGATCAGCTCCTATACTTTGTATAGGAATGGTGAACTGGCGGCTAACTGGAGAATAATAAGCGATTCCTGATAGCTCATTATTCTTGAGTTGCTATTCAAGTAAGAATACTTGCTCAAACACTAGGGTGTTAAAAGGACACTACCACCAAAACAAAAAATGAAATGTCATTATTGTGTTTATTTTAGGCTTCTTATCTCTTACATGTGCTTTGTTTTTCTCTTAAATGTCTAGGTAACAAAATATTTTACTCTATATGTGTCACTGGGTGCATCTATTGTGTGATCTTTTGTGTTGTAAACTGCCCAGTATCTTTACATCACTTGCTCCACACTATGTGGCATTGGCCATAAAATGGAATCTATGGGTCGATTCCGGACTCGAATCTCAACGAGAGAAATCTCAATGTATCCTTCCTGGTAAAATCCTTTATAAATAAATAAAATAAATAAATTGTATTGTGTGGGATGTATTCAAAGGACATCACCAGGGGATAGGAGTCGTACCCCAAGGCTCGATACTCGGCCCCCTGCTATTCACGTTATTCATAAACGATCTGCCCAACGTCTGCAAAGCCTCAACTGTACACATGTACGCAGACAGCACCATAATCTATACCAGCAAACCAAATCTCCCGCAGCTGGAGGCCGTGCTGCAAGAACAAGTCACAGAGGTAGAAAAGTGGATCGCAGAAAAGAAACTTTTTCTAAATACTGACAAAACTGTAATGATTATCTTTGGAACAGCTCCTAAACTACATAAATTGCAAAATCCCCATATATGTGTCAGTACAAAAATCAAATGGCACACTGACCACCGTCATTTCTCTCAAACATCTAGGTATGTGGTTAGACCCAAATCCAGGGCCGGTGTTGCCACTAGGCGAGCTAGGCGGGCGCCTAGAGCGCAGTGCCCGCCTAGGGCGCAGCCGGCCCGACCACTGAAGCAGGAAATCATTCATTTGTGTGTCCCACTTCTTGGCCGCCGCAATTTAGTTACTCCGCGTTGCTGCACGCCAGCCGTGAGCCGTAGCCGTAGCCTGCCTCTGTCGATGCCAGTGGCTGACGTAGACGACGTGCGCCGGCACGTGTTGATGCCGGCGGCAGCATGCGCCTCACGTCAGTCGCTGGCTTCCTGTGCTGTGGGGTCTCGCGTGAGGGAGACGGAGCAGCTGGATGACGAGGTGAGACTGAGACGAAGCTGCGCCTGCCGTGTGGTACGTATCATATCGCACTGTATCAGGATGATCAGTGCATGTATAAAACTCCCAAAACACCCAAACTCCCTGTCAGGACTGGAGGAGGTGAGTGCCAAAGAAGCAAGGCCCCCTCCGACACAGATCAGGACCCAGACCACCAGGGAGACATGCCTCCCTCACTCCCACTGGGCCACCATTGATTTGGCCCCCTCCCTGCACAAAAGGTAAGCAGGAGAGGGGGAAATAATTTATTATTTATTTTTAAGGAGAGGGGGTTGATTAAGAAGGAGGGGGTGATTACGAAGGAGGGGGTGATTACGAAGGAGGGGGTGATTACGAAGGAGGGGATGAAAAGAAGGAGGGGATGAAAAGAAGGAGGGGGTGATTACGAAGGAGGGGGTGATTACGAAGGAGGGGGTGATTACGAAGGAGGGGGTGATTACGAAGGAGGGGGTGATTACGAAGGAGGGGATGAAAAGAAGGGGTGATTGAAAAGAATGGGAATGGAAAGAAGGATGGGGTGATTGAAAAGGAGGGGAATGGAAAGAAGGAGGGGGAATGGAAAGAAGGAGGGGGAATGGAAAGAAGGAGGGGGAATGGAAAGAAGGAGGGGAATGGAAAGAAGGAGGGGGAATGGAAAGAAGGAGGGGGAATGGAAAGAAGGAGGGGGAATGGAAAGAAGGAGGGGGAATGGAAAGAAGGAGGGGGAATGGAAAGAAGGAGGGGGAATGGAAAGAAGGAGGGGGAATGAAAAGAAGGAAGGTGAATGAAAAGAAGGGGTAATGAGAAGGGGGAATGAAAAGAAGGAGGGGTGATTGAAAAGGTGGGGGATGAAAATAAGGAGGGGGTGAATGAAAAGGAGGGGGAGTGCATGAAAAGAAGGGGAATGGAATGAAAAGAGTGGGGATGAAATCCATTGTAATGAGAAGAGGGTGTGAAATGAAAAGAGGGGTAGATGAAATGTAATGTACACTGCACATTGAGGGTGTTACAAAGCTCCACAGTAATGTGCATTGATTATGAGGGTGTTACAGAGCTCCACAGTAATGTGCGTTGTTTATGAGGGTGTTACAGAGCTCCACAGTAATGTGCGTTGTTTATGAGGGTGTTACAGAGCTCCACAGTAATGTGCAGTGTTTATGAGGGTGTTAGAGCTCCACAGTGATGTGCGTTTATTATGAGGGTGTTACAGAGCTCCACAGTAATGTGCAGTGTTTTTGTTAGGGGGGGGGCGCAAGTAGCTGGTCTTGCCTAGGGCGCAAAATAGTCTAGCACCGGCCCTGCCCAAATCTATCCTTTGGCCCCACATCGAAAAAAAACTCATCTAAACTTTACCCTAAACTAGGTGCCCTGTACAGAAACAAATCCTGCCTGAGCCCCGCAGTAAGAAAGCAGTTTGTACAACAAATGCTTATGCCGGCTATTGAATACGGAGATGTAGTGTATGCAGCTGCCCCGCAAACGCACCTTCAGAAACTTACTACATTGTAGAACTCATTCTGCCGCTTTGTGCTACAATGTAGCGCATTCGTGCCCGCGCACAAGTGTGTGACCGGCCCCGTTGCAGCGTCACAACGCTGCTACGGATGCCGGTAAGCACGTCAGTACGGGCGCACATAGCGCGCCCATCTGCCGCCAGCCTTAGACAAAGAAAAAAAAACAGCAGCATAAGCGGTTTTTCTTTGTTATGCACAAGTAATCTAGTTACGGCTTATATAAGTGGTCGTGTCCCTTAAAGTAATTTTCAAAAAGCAAAATATACTACCGTAACCCTTTGAAATAAATATTGCAAAATAATCTAAATCCATGGTGCTATCGGCTGCCTCCTCTAGCTGTATGCTGTGTAAAACACTCAGAACAAATAGTTCTGTGTCCTTTTGCGGCCACATCGCAAAGACATTTATGAAGATCATGTAGGGTCGCACTTGTCTCTATTGATTCCTATAATCTAGGAGCCGAATCCAGCAGCAGAGCATCATGTAGTGACTCCCTCCTACAACAACCCGACTCTGCATAATAGAGCTGGTAATGGAGCTGCTAAGGTTTATTCTATCTTTAACTTACACTATACAATAAACACTTCGCTACCAAGATCGACTTAACTTAATCATCAAAAGCTCCTGAAGGGGCCCAAGAATTTAAGTCATTTTGATCTTATTCTGGAGCAACACAATGGCATTTCATTAACTTAAATTTGCTCCAGGTTGCACCCCTAAAAGATTCAGCACTTTGGACATGCTAGCCAAGGTGCTGAAGCTGTATGAACAACTGGAACTTTGCGCCTGAAACTCAGAGTCCCACCTGACTGTACAGAGCCCTACGTGCAGTAGCACTAGTTGGTCAGCGGATGGTGTTGTCGTTTCAATTTGCTGTAGCATTTATACATTACTTTTATATTGTATGGCCAATGTGAAATGCTTTTCCATAAAACAACCGGTTCCTGACAATGATTTATGGAAGAGCACCTGGTAGTGAAGGGGTTACAGGGATACTAGATTAAAAAATAAAGTTCCATTTGTTTGCTCTTACATAATTGCACAGATGCTGCTAACAGCCTCTGCCAAATTATTTTTTTTCGTTTTAGCTAATTTTACTCACCTTTTGTACCTCTTTGCATGCATCTCTTCTTCGGCTCAGGGACTCCTGAACCTGGAAGTTCCTGAAGCTTTCTACACTGACTTGCGTACCTATGCAAATTGCCGAGTGTAGGAAACACAAATTATGCACGGCTACAGGACTTGCGCACTTCATGTACACATGTTCTGTAGTGCCTGTGCTGAACAATGAATCGGAGCAGCGCGCATGCATAGATCCCATCAATCAGCTGCTTCTCTGAAGCTACTCACTACAGCGGGTGGTCTGAGAGGGTGACATTGGCACACTCTGCACGTGCTTACATCTCGAATAACCAGTCTAGTGATTGGTAGCCAGGAAATTTTAAAAATCCCGTCTGCTGGTGATGGTGGGAGCGGTGGAGGAAACTCCTCCACTTCACCCAGCAATATCTCCAAATCAGGGCAAGGGGGGGTGGTATTCCTCACATCCTGACCTCTTTAAAAAGCTAAAGTGGTCAGGATGAGTACAGTGTCCCTTTAAATCCTTCTAACGCTAGACTCAGATGAACGCAGTCTGAGCGCACTCTGCGTGCATGCATAACGGATAGACATACTGACGAAAGATACCGTAGACACCACAAAATATGTTTTTCTTGACGGACGTAGAAAAAAAAGGGAACTATGAGAAATTAAATAATATGAAAAATTTGAAAAGGATATGAAAAGCCATTGTGTGCGTCAAGGTGCTGGACTTCACAAATGCGCTACGTCTGACATCTCCCCATCACTTACACAGAACTCTACGCGGACCTGGCACACTCTGCGCGTCCGTGGTAGCGGTTTTACGCTCTTGCCTAACTTGCGTCCATTTGCCACGTTAGTTGTGCGTGCGCAGTTCGGTGCGGACGCACTTCGTGTGGTTCTCTATTGCTCAGGATTCTATGCTACGACGGACGTTAAACTGTGCGGCAACGCGGAAGTGATCACTGCGTTCGTCTGACACGAGCCTAAATGAGGCTGCCCCTGAACCCATCAAATTGTCAGCATACACACCCGAGTTGGTTATAGTGCCTTAAGCAGTAATGAGGGCAGGAAGGATGATCTATTGGAGTTCTCAAGCTCTCCGGCTGGGTTCACACCTGTGCGTTTGACGCGCGTATTGCGCAAACGTGAAAAACGCGCATTGCAACGCGTTCGCGCTGCAGTCGATGGCTGCGAACGCGCTGCAATACACCCCAAAGAAGCTCCTGTACTTCTTTGGGCGTAGGACGTTTTACAGTGCGTTCCTACGCGCTGTGAAACGCCCAGGTGTGAACGGGCCCCATAGGAAATCATGGGATTTCCGTGTTTAGGCGTTTTACATCGCACAGGAACGTGCTGTAAAACGCCCAGGTGTGAACGGGGCCTCCATGAGGTTTTACAGTTCAGTTTCCGGTCTTCAACTCTGTAACCTGATATCATTGCTCTCTACAACAACAGAAACCCCACCCCCGCTCTGAATAAGGAAGATAAGATCATTAAGTGTAGTCTGTGGTATCCTGAAGACTGAATACATAGAAATAAAGATATACTGTGGAATTAAGAAGGCGGGCAGGGAGGGTAACTATTAACCCCTCAACCATCTCTCCTATTTTAACCCTTGAATGCTCATTAATAAGTGATTTTAATCGTGTGCCTAGAGTCCAGATTTCTGAGGCGCTGTTACTTCCTGTAACAGCGGCACCCTGCACAGGGCTTGGGCCCGGTCGCACGTGCGCATTGAGTGCCTATGGCTGGTTGAGAACATATAGAGCAGTATATTCTAAATGTAGACAACAGAAAGCAGAGGACCAGCTTTTTGGGAGGGGGGAGTCCCCTACCGCCTCCAGACTGGGTTTAAAAAATAAGCCAAAAGGTTAAGGGTAGTTTAAGTGCATCAAAAAACTACCATACAACCAGGCCTTCGCTCAGATCCATGGTTAAAAGTCAATACAATAGCATTTTTGCCACAGACACCATCTTTACAAAACTTGTGTGATTTTCATTAATGTTCCCCCAATGTCTGGGAGATACATGGGAGGCTTCACCAACTCCTTCCATAAAAAAGGTGAAGCATAATGGTGGTAATGAAAAATGGTGCAGGGAATACTTGTGATCAGAGGCCTAAAACAAATATTGATCAATGGCTGTAAGGTGAATGATCCCCAGAGTACCCGTCAGTCCCCCTAAAACTGCTTCCAGCCCCCATACAGTAAGCTATGGGTGCCTAACAATAACAACACGCACAGAATAGTTATAAAGTACCTTTTTTGGCCCCAAAATAAACCCTATTTCAAAATGTCTTCATCCAGTTTTGCTTTCTACACTTAACCAGATTTATTAAAACACACTGTCCCTCACCGACCCCTTCTGACCTCGCTCATGCCCACCCCCAAAATAAAACATATTATTGCACAACTGTTGAGTGTTCGGGTGTTATTTTCTGGAAAGTAAAGCCAGTTACATAAAGAGCCCTGTTTTCCTGTGATTAGGAGTTACCAATCTGAAGAACCAGTGACTGGGGTCTGCCCAGTGAACTGCGCTCTGGAACATGTTGGCGATATTAAAACAGAATGTAGAATTTGTGATTGTGGCATCAAAAAAAATGTAATCTGGGAATGATTAGAGTGTACAGGGAGTCTCCCATAAGAGAGACATGACATGTCTGCTGGAGACACAGACACTGCAGGATGGGGGGGGGGGATCCCCCATCTAGTACAGAGGGACTGATATGAAGGGGCACAGTGACGCCATCCTTCCAGAGCACGGCTCAGGCTTGGGGCAGTGCCAGGTTGCCAGCGGTCCCTGGGGCTGCAGTGATTGGGGGGGGGGGGGTGCACAAAGGAATGGATTCACTAAACAGAGATTTTGTCGGTTTAGGCCAAAATATTGTGAGAGCTGGAGGGTCTGCCACAATAGCCACTTTTGGTCTAAAACGACTAAATCCATGTATAATGAATGAACCCCGAAATCAAGGCCCCCGTTAAAATTTCCTTCCCCCCAGCTTTCAGGCCCTGACATTCCTGCGTTTGATACCCCATATACCCCCTCCCCGTCTGTCTGTGATCACAAACAAAACATAGACCACCTCCCCCCCCCCTACAGTGGATTACCCCCACCCCCTCCGGCCGCCATGGCCCCCGCCGCTGACCTTTGTAGTGGACCCGCAGGTTGCCGTGGGACAGGCCCAGGTAGCTGCACTTGTCTCGGGGGCTCCAAGCTCTCGGCGGCTGGTCCCGGGGGAGAAGGAGACCCGGGGACACCCCGAGCAGGGGGGTGAGGAGAGGAGGAGACGACATGACACACCAAGCGACAACACAAGACACCACACAACAACAACAAGAAGCACCGCACGGGGGCCGAGCACAGCACACATAGCACGGCACAGGAAGCGGGAGGAGCCGCCCACAGGCCGGCCAATGTCACACACACACACTGCTGACACACACTGTACTACACACCGCCAGAAACACACTGTCGTTGCTACACACACACTGCTTGACACACTCTGCACTACACACCACCAGAAACACACTGTCGTTGCTACACACACACTGCCTGACACACTCTGTGCTTCACAATGCCTGACCCACAATCCCCATCACTTCTACACACTGCCAGACACTATCACTGCTAAACACAGACACACACACTCTTGACACACTGCAGTACACACTGAGAGACACCATGTCAATGTACACCCTGTAAGACACACAGTCACTGCTACACACACTTCTGACACAAACACTATCGCTGCTACACACTGTCAGACATACAAACTATCACTACTACACACTCTGAGACGCACACACTATCCTTACTACAGACTCCTTGACACACAAACACACTATCACTGCTGATACCAACACACACAAATACGTATCACGACTACACACTGCTTGATACACACTCTATAAATACTACACATGGCCTGACATATACACACACTATCACTGCTACACACTGCCTGACACACATACTATCACTGCTACAAACTGCCTAACACACACTATCACTGCTACACACCACACTGCCTGACACACACTATCACTGCTACACACCACACTGCCTGACACACACTATCACTGCTACACGCTGCCTGATACACATACTATCACTGCTACACTGCCTAACCCACGCTATCACTGCTACACACTGCCTGATACACATACTATCACTGCTACACACTGCCTAACACACATTCTATCACTGCTACACACTGCCTGATACACACACATACCATCACTGCTACACACTGCCTAACACACATACTATCAATGCTGCACACTGCCTGACACCAACAAACACACAATTATCACTGCTAATCACTGACTTACACATACACACCCTATCAATTATACATATTGCGGGACACAAACAATATCACTGTGAATGTGATGCACTGCCCAACAAACACTATAAGTGCTACACATTGCCTGACACAAACGCACATTGTTATTACAGTAAAGAAGCTACAAGGAGCAGCCCCTTCCTCTCAGTAACAAAAAGCTCAACAACATTTACTGCTGCATTGCAACAGCCAGAGAATGACCTGAATAGGGAGAGCTGTGGGGTGACTGTAGTGTACAGGGATGCGATTCAGGAGGTTATAATTGTAGAAAATCCCAGTACAGTGCATATTATTATTATTATCGTCATCATTTATATAGCGCCAACAGTTTCCGCAGCGCTTTACAATAACCAAAGGGAACGAAATACATATAAAGGGACATATGATGGAAATAAGAGGTGTAGAGGGCCCTGCTCATAGGAGTTTACAGTCTAGAGGGATTGGGGAATTTCACTAGATAGCAGGATCATTAGTGCCAGTGGTTTGGGAACTGTGGGTCCATAGAAGCGGCTTCAATCAAGTGAGTAGGTGAGCAGAGGGATGAGTTGCATCAGTGATGCGTTACGCTAATCTGAAGAGATGGGTTTTGAGGGATTTTTTGAAGGCCTGAAGGTGTTACTGTAAATTCCATACACAGGCATTAGTAAAATGTCGGCAGATAAGAACCTTTCGGCCCATCTAGTCTGCCCAATTACCTGGATACTTAACCTGGATTTATCTTTTGTTTAGGATAGCCTTATGCCTATCCCATGCTTGCTTAAATTCAATTACTGTTTTGGCCTCTACCACTTCTACTGGAAGACTGTTCCATGTATCCACCACCCGCTCAGTAAAATAATGCTTCCTGATGTTACTTTTAAACCTTTGCCCCTCTAATCTAAGACTATGTCCTCTTGTTTTGCTATTTTGTTTCCTTTTAAATATACTCCCTTCCTCTACCTTGTGGATTCCCTTTACGTATTTAAATGTTTCTATCATATCTCCTCTGTCTCGTCTTTTTTCCAAGCTGTACATGTTAAGATCATTAAGCCTTTCCTGGTAACTTTTCTCCTTCAAGCCGTACACCATTTTAGTAGCCCTTCTCTGAACTCTCTCTAAGATGTCTATATCCTTCTGGAGATACGGTCTCCAGTACTGCACACAGTACTCCAAGTGAGGTCTCACCAGTGCTCTGTACAGTGGCAAGAGCACTTCCCTTTTCCTACTGCTAATACCTCTCCCTACACAACCAAGCATTCTGCTAGCATTTCCTGCTGCTCTATTACATTGACTACTTACCCTTAGATCCTCTGAAATAATGACCCCTAAATCCCTTTCCTCAGATGTTGAGGTTAACACTGTATCAAATATTCTATATTCAGCCCTTGGGTTTTTACGTCCCAGGTGCATTATCTTGCACTTATCCACATTAAAACTCAATTGCCACAACTCCGACCATTTTTTTAGTTTACCTAAATCATTTGTCATTTGGCTGATCCCTCCAGGAACGTCAACCCTGTTGCAAATCTTTGTGTCATCAGCAAAAAGACATACTTTTCCATTAATACCTTCTGCAATATCACTAATATAAATATTAAAGAGAATGGGTCCAAGTACTGACCCCTGAGGTACCCCACTGGTAACAAGACCTTGCGCCGAATAAACTCCATTTACCACAACCCTCTGTTGTCTGTCACTCAGCCACTGCCTAATCCAGTCAACAATATTGGAATCTAAACTCAAAGATTGCAATTTATTGATAAGCCTTCTATGCGGAACAGTATCAAAAGCCTTACTGAAATCTAAATAAGCAATGTCTACTGCACCACCTGTGTCTATTATTTTTGTTACCCAATCAAAAAAATCAATAAGATTAGTTTGGCATGATCTCCCTGAGGTAAACCCATGTTGTTTCTGATCCTGTAATCTATGTGTTTTTAGATGTTCAACAATCCTTTCCTTTAACATGGTTTCCATTAATTTCCCCACTACTGACGTAAGACTAACTGGCCTATAGTTCCCCGATTCCTCCCTACTACCCTTCTTGTAAATGGGCACAACATTTGCTAATTTCCAGTCTTCTGGGACGGCTCCCGTTAACAAGGATTGGTTAAATAAATCTGTTAATGGTTTTGCTATTACATCACTGAGCTCTTTTAATAATTTAGGGTGGATCCCATCAGGCCCCATTGACTTATTTGTCTTTACTTTAGACAGCTGCTGTAGAACCTCCTCCTCTGTAAACTGATATGTAAATGTCTCTTTAGTGTTCTCTCCTAACTGAGGTCCCTTTCCTTCCTTTTCTTCTGCAAAGACTGAACAAAAATATTCTGCCACATACGGATATAATTGTAATGTATTGGGGTGTTAGAAACATTGGAAATGTAGCTTCCAATTATGATCGCTACAAATTCCCACAAGCGGGATATCTGATTTTTTAAAATGTTTATCACTGTTAGGCCTCATTCACACTGATACACGCGTACGCGCGAATTGTACTATATGCAACATGTGCAAATAAATGGCTCCATACACATAGCCTCGTATGGAGCCATATATTTGCGTTGCATAAACAAGCGCAAAAAACTAATGGAACCGAGATGCGTCCCGGCAGCGTATTTTCGCGCGCACGCGGGTGATTACGCATGTATACACGCGTACATTACTAACGTTTTTAGTTTAATTTAACCCCTTTTAGTTTAATTTAACCCCCCTGACAGTGTTCCCGAGTGTGGCTTGGGGTTAATTTTCAGTGCTGAAAGCGGTAACCCCGAGCCACACTTGGGCTGCATACATTACCTGTCCCTGCGCTCCCTCGCTGACCCCCACAATCGCATTCTCCTCCAACGATCGCAGCATTTTACTTCCCATTCCCTTTTCAAGGCTAAAATGCCTCCTGAGGTGGGCGTGGAAAACTCCAAGAAAGAAGATCAGGTAAATATGAAAAAATATCATATTTACTTGCTTTTTATGCCTGCCGAATGACACTACTGACTCATTCAAAAAGGCATTGCACGTTTTTAAAAGCACACTAGCAAACCATGCATGTCCCTTTAATATTGTTGAGGTTATTCAAAGAGATAAGAATTGTCACCAAAAGGTAACCGAACAGTGAAATTCAGCATACGGTTACCTTTCCTGGCCATTCGGCTATTCAGAGAGCAGGCAGTTCGCCAAAACGCAGAGAATTGCCTGCACGTACGGTGCCTGTTCGAGGGCAGTGAAATCCCCATAGAGAAGCAATGCTTCCTCTATTCAGAGAACACAAAACAGCAGGGAAACGTTGCCGAAATGCCTTGCTATTCGGTGGTTTCATTCGACAGGTTTATTCAGGCGAATCCCATAGACTTCAATGTTAAAAACATTCCTGTTTTAATACAATATCTAATAAACCGTTTAATATTATATTCTGCTGTAAAAAGTCTCTTTATAGATCTTTTTAGGATCTGACAGGCATTTTTTTTTTTTTTTTAATCGTCTTTTCATTTTTCTGTAACAGCCCTTTTTATTATCATTCATTGGATCTTATATGTAAATTCCAGGCATTTTCGTTCTGTAGTTTCTTTTGCAAACAGCGTTTCAAATTTCAAACTTTCAAGCGTACTGGTTTTTTTTTCCACCTCATTCGTCTGCGTGTCGGGTTTTTCCAGTGGCTGCTCTGCTCTGTGATCGGCGGCTAGTCGGGTTTCTCCAGCGTGTTCGGTGGGGTTAATCCAGCTGTTTCTGCGGGTTTCGGTGAGTGTTCGGTGGGTTTTGCAGTGAGTGTTCAACGGGTTTGCGGTGGGTTTTCCCTGCAGTACGGCGGCCTTGTGGTGCTCGCTGAATACACCGCAGGGTCGGCGAACTAGGATCGCTGAATCACACCAAATTGCAGGGAACTAAAAGTCACTGAACGTGCGGGGACTTTTCGATTCTCTTTGAATAGCCCTGAATGTTTCCTGTTACATTTTAATACAGTGCAATATCAAGGTAAATAAAACATGCAACAAATGATCCATTTTAGCCAATAGCGTCTCTACAAGCTGTATAATTGCCTATTGATAGTCATTAAATTTATGCACGCGCTACAGCGTGTGGCCAGCCCCGTTGCAACGCTGCGATGGGCGTCGGAAGACATGTCAATATGGGCGCACATAGTGTGCTCGTCTGAGACTGGCCTTAAGGAGTGAGCAGAGAGGGTAGAGCTGCAGAAATCATTTTTGGTTAATGTATCACGGTGGACAGAGCTGTAGAAACCATTGGTGGGTAAAGCTGTGAGAGCCTTTGTGGTAGTATCATTGGTGGGCAGGGCTGTAGAAACCATTGGTGGGCATGACCATGGAAACCATTAGTGTGCATGGTCGTTGAAACCATTGGTAGCTGAACTGTGGGAACCAGTAGTGTGCATCAGGGATCTCAAACTCCGGGCCCCTGAATTTCCAGAATTCTTTGAATGCAATAAATAGCCAGAGAATCATGGGAGTTTTAGTTCAGAAACAGCTGGGGGGCCAGAGTTTAAGATCCGTGGTGTGAGAACCATTGACGGTCAAGGCTATAGAAACCATTGGGCATGGCCATGGAAACCATTAGTGTGGATGGTCGTTGAAAGCATTGTTGGCGGAACTGTGTGAACCATTTAGGCTGGGGTCAGACGAACGCAGTGCAATCATGCGTTTAGCCGCACTTTATTACGGCCTTGGTAGCAGCAAATGACGCCCAACGCAGGCTCACACACAAAGTACGGCCGCACGAAAGTTCGGTCGTGCAATGCAAGCGGCAAATGAACGCATTTTTGCAAGAACGTCGAACCGCTAGTACTGACGTACAGAGTGTGCTGCGTCCGCATAGCGGCGGGTGTGCGCTGATTAGGAGATGTCAGGTGCTGCTCATGTCCGGCCAACATAATGTCCAGACACCCAAAGTTTCCTGGTTCGGATCCGTAAAAAATCAGAGCCGAAATTGCGCATCGTATGACCGCTATCGCGTCTTCCGTGAAAAAATGCGTTCGGGCGCATCAACGCACTTTTTGACGGTAGACGTGAAAAATGCGTTCGTCTGACCCTAGCCTTATGGTTGCCAGATCGGCCATATTTTCCTGTACACATATAATTTATTCACGCTGATGGGTACTGCATGAAACAATGCAACCCCACAGTATGTAGGATTCATATGCTGAAGGTAAATAAAAAAGGAATCCCAGGTTAGCAATCAGGTTTTCCTCTTGAAGCATATGAATTATACATGTCGAAGGGCAGCTCCTTCCCTGTGCTCTACTTCTATATAAAATAGTAATCTGTGTCTAGGAAACCATGGCTGACCTGGTAACCATAGAAGCATTTGTGTGCATGGTTGTATAAACCATTGGTGGGCAGGGCTGTGGAAACCATTGGTGGGCAGGACCTTGGAAACCATTAGTGTGCATGGTCGTTGAAAGCAATGATGGCCGAACTGTGGGAACCATTAGTGTGCATGGTTGTAGGAACCATTGGTGGGCAGGGCTATGGAATCCGTTGGCAGGCCAGGCTGTGGGAACCAATTTTATATGGAGTGAACACTCACCCAACCTCCTCAGTGGATTCTCTTTAACCAGGTGTTGCTGGAAATTGTTTTCAAATAGTGGCAATTTATTATTCCATTATTTGGTGATATTGTTGTTTTGTTTTGATATAATATTGTTTGTATTGTAATTTTTATTTAGCCTAACACCGAGGTAAGACTATTATTATGTAGGGCCGCATAACTTTTCTCTAGTGTTAGTGCATTTCTGCAAGAACAATTCCCAGGGGTAGAAAAGTGGATCGCAAATAACAAACTTTTTCTAAATACTGACAAAACTGTTACAATGCTCTTTGGAACCGCACCTAAACTACACAAATTGCAAACACCCTATCTATGTGTTGGGACAAAATCAAATGGCACGCTGACCACAGTCACTTCTCTCAAATATCTAGGTATGTGGTTAGACCCAAATCTATCTTTTGGCCCCCACATCGAAAAACTCTCATCTAAACTCTACCCCAAACTAGGTGCCCTGTACAGAAACAAATCCTGCCTGAGCCCCGTGGTAAGAAAGCAGATTGTACAACAAATGCTTATGCCAGCCATTGAATACGGAGATGTAGTGTATGCAGCCGCCCCACAAACACACCTCCAGAAACTTACTACATTGTGTAACTCATTCTGTCGCTTTGTGCTACAATGTAACTACATGACACACCATTGTGACATGTTAAAAGAACTAAACTGGCCATCACTGGACTCTAGACGAACCCTTCACCTTTCCAACCTGGTGTTTAAGAGCTTTTCTGGAAAGCTGCCACCCTACCTGAATAGACTGCTTCCCCCAGCAGCTCCCTCATCCTATAACCTCCGATCCAGGACCAGCACCTTACTTGCAATACCGCAATACAAAAAGAAAATGGCTCGATCCTCATTTTCCTACAGAGCACCACAAATATGGAATAACCTCCCAGACACCGTCAAATCTTCCCCCAGTCTAAAGTCCCTTAAGAGATCTCTATTAACATACCTCAATACGGAATGCACCTGTAAACATGTAACATAATGACTTTATTTCCTACATATTTATTTTTCTGTTAATCTGTATATTTGGTTTTGTGTTAATTTCTTGCATTTTACTATTTTGTATTTCTGTAACCAATCAATGTTCTTGAACCCACGACATACTTGAAAACGAGAGAAATCTCAATGTATCCTTCCTGGTAAAATCCTTTATAAATAAATAAATAAATAAAATTGCTGCTATTAAGATAAGTGCCGTCATTATCTCGATTCCTCACCATCTATTATAAAACCAGCCACAAATCAGCATCGCTGAATTATTTAAAAAAAGTATATTTACTCTCTGAACTCTCTAATTAACAGTTTACAATAGATAAGTGATCTTTAGATTGTAAGCTCCTGTGACTGAGGCCCCGTGCACCGCTCGTTTCTGTCTTTTTTTTTTTGTCCTGTTTTAGATTGTAAAAATTCTAACAAAAACTTTGTCATTAAATAAATACAAATGACATTAACTAGTTACATTTATGAATTGTTTTATGGTTTTTCATTATGTTTCTCCATATATAATTTTCACGGTTTTCCAATTGTGAGATTGGATATAATTGGTGTAATTTTGCTCGGGTCTCCTCCTATAATCTGTGTATTCTGACAATCTGTATACAGTGGAAACCCAAGACAGCTTTAGCAAACAGACAATGCTGTATGTATTGTATGACGAGAGCAGCTTGCCAGAGACCAGCACACAAAGCGATCCCTCTAGGCCTCAGTGGGATAGATGTTCTGTCTAGGGGATGGACTCTTCAAAGAAATAATGGCTCTGCCAGCAGAGGAAGAATGAAAGAAACCAGTGTCTCCTAGGGAGGATTAACCAATTCAGGGCACACATTAAACCATTAAGTGAAATCTAAAGGGACAATGGAGATCTTCCCAGGGTATTAAACTCCATCTCCTTTTGTGTTTTTCTGAAAAAAGAAAATATTTATACTTTACCTTGTGACAGAGGTGACGTCTATGTTCTTTTCTTACACAGACCAGAGTGCTTGGTGCTATGTGTCTGGTGGCCTTATGATTTGCAGCTAATTTCTGCTTATACATAGAAAAAGCCTAGGACAACCTTTATAAAATGTTGAATGAAAAATGCCTCCTAAGTGGCCCTATTTAGAATGGACAGTCCCTATTTTCAGCCCACGTACCCTTGACCATCATTTCTACACTATTGTCCCTCTTTAGGCTGGGGTCAGACGAGTGTTTTGCAGAGTGGAAGGAACGTGCGTGAGAGTGGCCGTTCCTTCCACTCTTGACGCTCGTCTGGTCACCTCGCTGAGCGCAGTTAGTGCGCTCAGTGCTGCAAGGCGCAATCCTATGGAGGATTGCGCCTTGCAGCCCCGTTGAACGCGCGTCGAAGCGCTTTGACGGCGAGGCTTTCAGAACATCTGCAGCACGCCCGCTGTAGCGCATGTGGCCAGCCCCATCTAAGGCTAGGGTCAAACAAACGCATTTTTAGCGTCGACCGTCAAAAAGTGCGTCCGAACGCATTGACGTATTTTTTTTTACGGTGGAGGTAAAAGCGGTCAAACGATGCACATTTTCGTGCTTGTTCTTTTTACGGATCGTCAATAAAACACTTTTTGCGTCTGGACGTTATGTAGGCCGAACATTAGCAGCGTCTGACGTCTCCTAATCATGCACACATGCCGCTATGCGGACGCAGCGCACGCTGTACGTTAGTACTAGCGGTTCGACGTTCGTGCAAAAATGCGTTCGTTTGCCGCTTGCGTTGCGCAGCCGAACTTTCGTACGGCAGTACTTCGTATATTGCCCGTCATTGGCCGTCATTTGATGCTACTACGGCCGTGATAAAGTGCGGCTCAACGCACGTTCAAAATGCGTTAGTCTGACCCCAGACCTCGGCCGCCAGCCGAGACTGGCAATCTCCTGGGCCTGGCCAAATGAACCCCCTATCTCCACCAGGGGATTCCGGGCAGCTAGGGGTTCCCCAGCTATCTGACGTCTTCACGCTATGCGTGAGGACGTCAGGCAGTGAGGGGGACCCGGGGGTGGAGCCACCATCCAAGATGGCAGCCCCCACCGGAGCTAGGCCGCATTTCGGCGCTGCAAGGCACCGAAGTGCGACCCGGTGCCTAACGCATTTTTTTCACGTTGTCTGTGAAAAAGTGCGTTCGAACGAATGGACGCATTTTTTCACGGAATACGGGATAGCGGTCATACGATGCGCATTTTCGTCCGTGATTTTGTACGGTTATCAATAAAACACTTTTTGCGTCTGGACGTGATGTTGGCCGGACATTAGCAGCATCTGACGTCTCCTAATCACACACACATGCTGCTAGCGGACTCAGCGCACTCTGTATGTCAGTACTAGCGGTTTGATGTTCTCGAAGAAATGCGTTCGTTTGCCACTTGCGTTGCGCGGCCGTTCTTTGTATGCTGCCCAGCATTGGACGTAATTTGCTGCTAGCGCGGCCGTGACTTAGTGCGGCTAAACGCACGTTAATACTGCGTTAGTCTGACCTTAGCCTTAAAGCCAGGCACCTCTTAAAAGGGGAGACTCTCCCCTTTTAAGCGGTGCCTGGCTTTTTTTTGTGGGACCTCCCGATCGGGAGGAATAGGGATCCGAACGGATCCCCCCCCCTCCCTTCCAGGCGATCTCCCGGCATTGCCGGGGTCGCCTGGAAATGGCACGATGACGTCATTTACGTCGGGAGGAGCTTGACTTCAGCGTCCTCAGACGCTGAAGTCAGAACGCCGCGGGACCCCGGACAGAGAGGTGAGTATCTCGCCGGGGGTCCCGCAAAGCTGATGACGTGTGGGACACGTCCTCCTCAGCATACAGCGGGAGTAACTGAGAACGTGTCCCACACGTCGTCAGCAGTGAAGGGGTTAAAAACTTTTTTTTTAACTTTTTGTCCTTGTTTCCTGTCCCCCAGGGCACTACCCGGACCCGGACATTGTTTTTAAATGTTTCTATACATCCTAGAAATCCGCCACTTCACGGGCAGGTTATGGGGAACTCCTAGGCACGATATTTGAAGGAATTTTTGGTTTTTATTTTTAACCCTTATTTCATGGAAAACTCCCTGTCCCTTTAAAAACGTTTTTTTTTTTTTTACTTTTTGTCCTTGTTTCCTGTCCCCCAGGGCACTACCCGGACCCCCATACACCTTTTATGGCAAATATCCTAGCATATATGCCCTCTTGGAGGGCACTCTAAAAAACCGAATTTTGAGTCCCATTGACTTGTATTGAGTTTGAATTCGAACTTTTGAAAAGTTCAAGTTCGAATGCGAACCGAACTCGGGGGTGTTCGGCTCATCCCTTGTGTATATGTGTGAGAGATCTTGTGTGTAGCCAGCAGGAGACATAGTTGCATTATTCACTGTTAAAGTTCGGCTGCCATTCATTTTTACATGTATCTGATGCCTGGGTATACATGTATCTGGGTGTCTAATGTATGGGTAGTAAAGCAACCCCTGGAACATTCTGGAAGGGGGGCATGACTGCTGGCCTGGGACGATCAATTAAAGTATGCAGGGTCATTGGTCAAGGCATTATGCTAATGAAGGAGGTCATATATTATATATGCACAGGTGTGTGAGTACCTTTACACGTGCTGGTGATTTGAAGAGACTGCACGTTCCCGCCCGCCCGCCCTGTGGTGGGTGGTTTCCTTGGTGGTGTCACAGCTTGGCGGATCCCTGGCCAGCGAAGAAGTTATTGGGTAAGCCGCCGAATAAGGTGGGCTCTGGAGAGACGTGCTCTGTTCCTGGTAAGTCAGGCTGAGCAACGAGCTCTGGGTTTAAGTGGTAACGGCCTGCCGCAGGTTCGGTTGCGGTAGGGTCAGATCGAATTGTGTGGTGTTGGATTAGGAATGCTGTATATCAAATAATAAGCTGTGGCCTATGCCTTTCCAAATATACCGTGTCTGTGTGTATTTCAGGCATAGGCGTAGAGGATCCAGGTATAAGCAGTCATGTTATTTATTTCTTGTAACTTTATTCTGAATAAAACCTATAACAGTGTAGACTCATAAGATAATTTAAGAGGGTGTGTTTGGTGGCGGAGTTCAGGGCAGGGTAGGTGGGGCAACTGGTGGCAAGTAAATCTTAAGGTCTGGCTAGTGGTTTGGGACTTGAAATTTTGTGCCCTGCATTTACCATCTGTATACCTCAGTCCAGCACCATTTGTCAACCCCTGTTCTCTTTTCTTTATTTGAGGGGACAAGCGACAAGAAGGATACACCTTTTGGAGACTTTATATGCGTATTTTTAGTTGGACTACTTCATTATACCTGTTACGACACTGGCACATGCACTTTAATCTCTCAAATCAAGAGTACTGTACACACTAGGAGCACTGATTGTGGATTTTGTTTGCATATTATATGTATTTTCATTTATTTCTCATTTTCTCTTGTTTTCTGCAATGGCACTATAGCACTTTTGAAATATTTATAAGAGAAGATACACCACCCTGTATTGTGATCACGATTCTGAATCACGTGCACAAAATGTATTGCTTTTATTGCAAATATATAACACGGATACTGTACCCGCAGAGTTTATTCATCTAATTATTTATTGATTTCTATAAGGCATTGTTGATTGTGCATCAGATGTGGCCACATAGAATTTACATTATAAATTCCTGCTTTAACTGAAGTGCGCCGCTAGGACCACCCTTAACTATCAGTTTTTTATACACAATTCTTTGTTTGTTTTTATTGTGGGTCTATTATCCTAAGCAGGCAGAAAGAATAACTCCATAAATACTCATAATAGATATCTTAGTATAAGCGCCTCCACTACATATGTTGTTGTTCCCAATTCTTAGACAAGAGTCGGGTTTATTATAACTACCTTATAAGGTCATGAACCCTCAGAGAAATGGATTCTAAAGGGTGTTAGGATTGGAGCAGCTTTTAATGGGTCAATATAGGTGTGACATGGGGGGCGTGTCCGGATGCCGCAGCGAGCAGACGTGTGGTAGAGAGGCTCCTGAGTGTGCCGGTGGCTTTGCGACTTTTATTGACATATCCCTCTCTGTTTTTTGCTGAACTCGGTGCTGGAAACATTTGAGGACATTCTTTGGTGGCTGGGAGGCACCCTTGATCCCCCAGGAGGTGTCCCATAAGTTTGTTTGGACTCTTCACCCGAGCGGCATCGGCTGCGCAACCTCCGTCTCCGGGGGATCCCAGAGACGGTGAGCACTGAGGACTTGATGAGCTATGCCACCAACTTCCTACACGGGTTGATGAAACTGCCCCCAGGTTCCCCGGCTGTTTTGATCTCAGCTGTCCGAGTTTGAAAGGCGGCTACTGCACCTGCTGAGGCCCCTCAGGACGTCATAGTTGTTACCAAGACTCACTCCGTTCAGATGCAGATTCTAAGGGAAGCTGGGAAAGTACCTGCAGTGCCGTATGGAGATGCACTAATTTCGGTCTACAGGGACTTACCATTCCTTGCGCTGATCGCACAACGACGCTACCGAGACGTAACGAGCCTCCTGAGGGAACATGGGGTCCGGTATCGATGGGGACCTGCAGGATCTCTAGAGATATCCCACGATGGACGGACGTACCCGCGACTACCCCTGAGGAGGCCCGGACCTTTGTGGACTCTCACCTACTCCATTTGCTGGCTCCGTTGAAGGAGAAACAGGCTGGAAGATGGTTGCCACTATGAGCCAGGCAGCCATCTTGTTCAGAATATTGGTTCACCAAGAAAATAGAATAGATTTCATTTAGAAGAGAAGAGCTGAGCTCACGTAGAATTTAAGGAATGTGTGGTAGATTAGAAAAGCTAACAAGAAATCCAGGCAGGATCCGGCCAGCTCTTGGCACAGAGAGACAGAAGATTTATGAATGAAGCAAGGTCAGTGCGATGTGCCAAGGAACAAAGAGAACATAGAAAACAGACTAGGTCCCTGGCTAGCTGAATAAACAAAGCCAACAGGGAGGGAGGCGCTGGCCGGAGAAAGACAGCACAAACAAATCACAGACTGTCAAACTAACATGAAGTGTATCAATTTATAGTTAAATGTGGAATGTTCTTTGTGTTCATGCTAATGATGGGAGGTATTAACCCACGTGGGGTGGAATAAGGTGTCAGCGGGAGGTGGGCTAATTGGGATGTACCTAATTACGTATGTTTGGGTATAAGACCCCTTGCACGGGGTGAAAGAGGGGCTCACTTTTAGAGATTCAATCCTGTGTGAGCACTAGTGTGACGACACAATAAACGTTTGCCTTTCCTGAAGAGACTCGTGTTTGGACAATCCTTGCTTGTGTCTGGTCCGGCGCCGTTAATGAAGTGAACCTGTCCGACTCCGGTTACATTTCTTGGGGCTCGATAGCCGGGATACGGGCCCTTGCCAAGACACAGGCAACGGCTGCTGAACACAGTGCGTCGATATTGACTGCAGGTGCACGAGAATCCCGCTGGTTGGGCGTCCGTTGAAGGTGAGCTGACATCTGCAGGCGCCAAGCAGGATTTCCTGTTCAGTGGACCTCGTCTCGTCCCAAACGGACCCCCGGCCCGGGAACTGGGACACCACGAGTCTGGGAAACAGCGAGCAGCGCCGGCGATAGGTAACGTGTCTTCTATGTTTTGTATGTCTGAAGGAGATACCGGTATCTAAGGGAAACGTCCGACTGAGATAGACGGATAAGAGGATGCGATGGCCACCATCCTATTGGCATATCTAGCCCGCCGCTGATAGCACTGACATTGCTGAGGAGCCAGAGTGGCTAGCGGGTGTCTGGATTCGGGGGAATTGACTGCCAATCAAAGTGTAGTTCTGTAAGAGAGGGAGGAGGTAGCCACGTGGAGTTGCATAAGTCAGTTAGTGTTTGTAAACAGAGCTTCACCACGTGGGTAAACGGGAAAGGAGGAGGATTTTTCTGTGACTGGGCTGAGAGCCTGAGTCAGTGCCTAGGGTGTACGCCGTGTAGTGAAAGGGCTCATAAGTGGAGCCAGCGATAGCTGCAGAGATAGTGGTGCTGAGTGGGTAGATTATCCATAAAGCAGATTGGAATTGCAGACGGAAGTGTAGATAAGGAACGGGGTGCACATAGTCACACGCAGTCAAGAGTTAGAGTTCAAATTACGGGGTATAAGGAGCCACAAAGGAGGGAATACACCCTCGGCTAATGGAAAGAGTTGAAATGATATATGTTCTGTATTGTGCTGAAAGTATCTGATACGGAATGTGCTGTGAATGAACTGACTCGAGAGTGTGAGTGAACGTGCGCCTACTCGCTCCGCGAGGAAGCAAATACGAGATTGACCCCGAACGTACGTTTTCGGCTCAGGCGACTGCAGTCGGCTACTGAAGGGGGAAGCGCCTCAGACACGAGGACTGTTGATTGAAGTATCAGACTGTAGATTTTAATTGTTGTTGAAATAATATATCTGTATAGAAAAAGTACTGTTTTCAGGAGTGACAATGGGTAACGGGTCAAAACCCAAGAAGGTAAAGGAGGGGGAGACGCCCTAGAGTATATGGTGCGAAATTTCGATGCATTATATAAAACCCATGACTATGGTGTAGAACTGACAAAAGAGAAATTAAAAGTAATGTGTACAGTTGTGTGGCCGATATTAGTCCCAGGATGGCCGGAGCAGGGGTCAATGGACCCGGAGTTGGTACAGAAGGTACACTCCCAAGTCACAGAGCAGTATGGGCATCCTGAACAATACCCGTATATAGATATATGGAGATATTGCATTAAGAACAAGAGTCATTTTATAATGATAGCGGGAGAAATAAGAAGCAGGACCCCAGAATAATGGAGAGAGAGGGAGACCGGTGTTAGATCAACCGGAAGAGAGTGATAGTCTGCCCCCGTCCTACCCATCATGTTATGGGGCAGCTAGGGAGGCTCTGAATGCCGCGATTGCGCGGGCGGAGAGGGGGGAGCAGGCAGCTGCTGTGTCTCGGTCAGCTCCCTCTGCTCCGTCCCGTGGCCTGCGGAGGAAGAGCAGGGTGCAGTGGGTGGAGGGGATGGAGAGCTCCACCAGAGAAGATTGAGATGCCCGATGGGAGCATATATAAATTAGTGCCCCACGGGAGTGGTGATAATAACGAAGAAGAAGAGAAACAGGGAGTCACCACTCGCGCAGCGAATAATATACATAGACCCGGGATTTGTACCAACATACTCCCCACAAAAGTGCTTTGCAGTTGCCTTTGCGAGAGGTGCCAGGCCCCCATTAGCGGATGGGAATCCAGGGCCAATGCAATACACATACGTCCCATTCACGACAACGGATCTTTTTAATTGGAAAACACACACAACACTGTATTCCACAAATCCCGCAGCAGTGGCCAGTATGATAGAGTCAGTTATGCTCACACATAACCCCACATGGGCAGATTGTCAGCAATTAATGTTGACAATGTTTACCACAGAGGAAAGAGCCCGAATAAATAGTAGCGAGCAAAAGATTTTACTCGCTCAAGCCGTAGCAGATGCTAAGCCACATCCAGAAGCATGGGCAGAGGAATTACCCCAAAACAGATCCTAAATGGCCGTACAATACAGTTGAAGGAGTTGCCCACCTGCAGACATACAGAACCGCTGTAATTATGGGTGTTAAAGCGGGAGGAAGAAGCCCACAACATGGGAAAGATAGCAGATGTGGTGCAAGAGGTTAAGGAATCCCCAAGTGCGTTTCTAGAGAGACTGCTGGATGCGTACAGGATGTATAGTCCTATTGATCCTGAAGCGACGGAGAATCAGAGGTTAATTAACTCTTCGTTTGTGGGTCAGTCACAGAGGGATATACGGAACAAAATACAGAGAATAGATGGGTTTTTGGGAAAGGTATTAGCGAGTTAGTTGAGATCGCTAATAAGGTGTATCATAACCGGGATCTAGAGGAGATAAAGAAACAGAAGGACATACCGGGGTGGTTGGATACATGGGGAATGGTGGAGGACGAGGTGGCCCAGACAGAGGGAGGGCAAGGGGTAGGGGGGCTCGAGGAAGAGGTAGGGGAGCCCCTAGGGAACCCCTAGGACCCAATCAGTGCGCGTGGTGCCGGGGTGAAGGTCACTGGAAAAACGACTGTCCTGCATTTTTGGCTAAATTTGGGGGACAGGGTGAAGTTGGGGAGGCGGGAGGTCAAGCCCCTAACGGCCAGGTAACAGACGGAAGGTATGAGAGAAGTGAGGGAAATGGAGCGGGATTTGTGGGGCTGGCGGGGACATCATTCGAAGGGCAGGATGCATATTGACGGGGACCTGGGCCCATCCCGCTCGGTAGCCACGAGCCCACGGTCACAATGAGAGTGGGAAATAAAGATGAAGTTTTTATGGTTGATACTGGTGCCGAATATTCTGTTGTCACTAAACAAATTGCACCTCCAATGGGAAATGAGGTTGATATTATGGGGGCAATGGGAGTGTCTGCTAAATATCCTTTTCTTGCTTCTAGAAAATGTAGTGTGGGTGGGCATAATGTTGAACATGAATTTTTGTATATGCCCGAATGTCCCATCCAACTCCTGGGGCGGGATATCCTGTGCAAATTGCAAGCCCAAATTACGTTCCTTCCGGGGGTCACGCTCAATTAGACCTGCCGAGAGTGGCGGCTCTGTTCGGCAGCATAATCCAGCCAGTCCGCACAATCCACAATCTGTGAAAATTGCAGTAGTTATGCAAGGGAGGAAGAATGGCGCACGGCACCTACTCTGCCTGCCGCGCCGGACCCTACGCACTACTCCTCGAAATTCCTGGGGTGTGGGCGGAGGAAAACCCGCCAGGACTTGCCATAAACATACCCCGGTATATGTGGAATTAAAGCCCGGCGCAACGCCGGTGGCCCTAAGACAATATCATATCCCACAGAAAGCCAAGCAGAACATACAAATACATTTACAAAGACTTAAAGATAACGGCATATTAAAATTCTGCGTGTCACCATGGAACACACCCCTACTGCCAGTATTGAAAGAAGGCACACAAGAGTACCGCCCTGTCCAAGATTTACGAGCTGTCAACGAGGCCACAGTAACACTACACCCTGTGGTTCCAAACCCATACAATTTGTTGGCATTAATTCCCGGAGATACACAATATTACACAGTGCTCGATTTAAAAGACGCTTTCTTTTGCATCCGCCTGGCTCCAGCAAGCCAGCCCCTTTTTGCATTTCAGTGGGAAGAGTCTACCACGGGGGCGCGTCATCAAATGACGTGGACGCGCCTCCCTCAAGGTTTCAAAAATTCGCCCACAATTTTTGGTGCGCGCTCAGCCAAGATCTCCTCGCCTTCAACGCTCAGCCAGACAAAGTAGTGT
>CM019067.1:141421323-141507759 GCA_009667805.1 Leptobrachium leishanense | reverse complement strand
CACACGGATTATAACAATTCCCAAATATTTTGTAGAAATTAGTGACCCCCAAAATACTTGCTGGCAGTGACAAGACACAGATCACGTCAATTCCCAAATGTTTTGTAGAAATTTGTGACCCCCAAAATACTTGCTGGCAGTGACAAGACACAGATCACCTCAATTCCCAAATGTTTTGTAGAAATTTGTGACCCCCAAAATACTTGCTGGCAGTGACAAGACACAGTCACACCTCAATTCCCAAATGTTTTGTAGAAATTGTGACCCCCAAAATACTTGCTGGCAGTGACAAGACACAGATACCTCAATTCCCAAATGTTTTGTAGAAATTTGTGACCCCCAAAATACTTGCTGGCAGTGACAAGACACACATCATCTCAATTCCTAGATATTTTGGTAGGAAATGAGACCCCCCAGTAGTGTGGCAGACCGCAGTAAGAACACACAACAAAAATCTCTTATGAAATCTCCTCTCAAATGCGTGCAGAAGCGCTGCGTGGAAACCTATATATAGTGTGCTGCGGGACTTAGCTCTGTGAGCCCATAATTGGGCAAAATTTGCCAATCAGGACTCTGAGCCGTGAATTGCATAGTGTTGAACCTGTCTTGCACCAGACCTGTGGTCAGGTGCAAGGCTGTAGCCAATTACGAGCCTTCAGGCCAGTGGGAAAGTGCATTGTGGATCAATTGTGGTGCATTGTGGTCTGACAGTGCGGCGAACACCCACCCGGAAATGTTCGGAGTTCGCGAGCAGACCGACAGGCGAAGTTCGGTCCGAACCGAACAACTCATCCCTAGTCATAAGGTCATTGGATATTGTATGTTTTGTATTTCTATAAGAAATAAAAACTGCCAAGCTCAATTGCATGATTGTCATCCTAGATCTCATCAGGAATGTGAAAATGGAACCAACAAGACACTTAACTGGTATCATGTGAAGTGATGTTTTAATTAACATGTGATTCTTCTTCCCGGCATTTCAGAATGTTTAACTCAAGTTAGTAGATAGACTAGATCTGTACGGTTAATTAAATTTAATCAGAGATCAGAGTATCTATAGGGAATTTGAGTGAAATCGCTTAGTCTATGAATGGTTATTTATACTCTTTCTTTTAACAGAAATAGAGAAAAGTAGTTAATCCGAACTGCGACGCTAATCCGCAAAGATGAGTCGGACCACCAAAGAGATTGCAATTATCTGGAAATTCTACTGTTTTCCGCACAATTCCAAGCAGATCCAATACTTGAACCGGAACCGTCTTCTGGCATTATAATCCAAGAAGCGCCTGGATTTCTTCTGACAGAAAGGAGAATGTTAAAGTCCCATGTGAATCCAGCTCATGCAAGCGTGAAAGACATGCTGGATAAAGCCAGGAAACCATTTATTGCTACATACAAGAACCACCGGAAGAAAAGATTTGCCGCATATTTTATTGCAACCGCTGTTTTACACAGAAAGAGAAGCAAATATTTACCGGAAGGATCTGGTACAAGACCAGAAAGTGTTGATACCTACACCAGTGATTCTTGTAAAAGTTCCTAAAGAATCAAGAGTTGTTATCGGAGACTCTGTTACTCTTTATCCGGTCGGAAATTAAGTCTGGTATGAGAGATACCTATGAATCCGGATGTCATGGTTCCCGGATCCCACCACGTAGTTCTTAAAGCCCAACACTCCCACAGAGTCAAAAAACTACCAACAGGGTAGCCATAAAGGGAATCCCTAACTGGTCTGGTCCTTAGAAATTAGGCAGGTATATGTAACTAGCTAGACAGAAGAGTTAATCAAAGACAATGTCGTAATACAAAAACCAGGTCAGCAACACGGGGTAGGTCAGACGAGCCAGAATCAGGAATACAGAGTATAGAATAGTCAAATGGAATAGCCGGGTCGATATCAGAACAGACGTGTGTCTCCAAGGTCTCAAGTTCTGTCTGGCGGGATAGCCCATCTGCATTGGCATTTTGCTTACCAGGCACGGTATGGATAGTAAAGTTGAAGGGCTGTAGGGCCAGGCTCCACCGCAGGAGCCTGCCGTTGTCTCCGGCCACCCAGTTCAGCCATACAAATAGGGTTGGAGTTTCTTCAGTGCCCATACCAGGGCTAGGCACTCCTTCTCGATTGCCGCTTAGGCAACCTCCCTGGGTAGAAGTTTCCAGCTGATGTAGGCAACCAGGTGGTCATGCCCATCTTCACCGACCTGGTTCAGCACCGCTCCCAGTCCAAACATAGAAGCGTCTGTGTGGACGACAAAACGTTTAGTTGAATCAGGAGCGGTCAACACGGGGGCCTCCACCAGGGCTCGCTTGAGCTGCTGGAAGGCTTCCTCACACTCAGGGGACCACAGTACCTGTCGGGGAAGGTTCTTGCGGGTCAAGTCAGTCAGGGGTTTGGCAATGGCGCTATAGTTGGGGACGAAGTGGTGGTAGTACCCCGCCGTACCTAGAAATGCTAACACCCTGGGTCTTAGTGCGGGGTGTGGGCCACTGGGCGACAGCTTCAACCTTGGCAGGTTCCGGGCGCTGCCTTCCACAGCCCACCCAGTGGCCCAAGTACTGGACCTCGGACATGCCAACGTGGCACTTGTCTGGTTTGACTGTCAGACCTGCAGTGCCAAGGTGTTCCAGTACTGCCCGTAAGTGCTGTAAGTGCTCCTCCCAGGTGTTTCTTACTAAGATGGCTTTGTCATCTAGGTAGGCGCTGGTAAAGTTCCTGCATCCCCTCTAGCAGCCGATCAACCATGCGTTGGAACGTGGCCGGGGCATTCTTTTCATCCCGAATGGCATGACCCGAAATTGGTACAGGCCAAACGGGGTGATGAATGCCAATTCAGCACACCTTCCTTGACAAGGGGAATCTGCCAGTACCCCTTACATAAGTCAATGGTGGGTGAGGAAGTGACCCTGGGCAATGCCGGTCCAAGAGCTCGTCTACCCGTGGCATGGGGTAAGGCGTCGGTAACGGTGTGCTCATTGAGCCTTCTGTAATCTACACGCAAACTTGGTAGTGCCATCCTTCTTGGGTACTAGAACCACCGGGAGGCCCATGGGCTCTCGGATGGTTCTATTACCCCTAGATCCAGCATCTCGCGGATCTCCTTCTGCATCCCGTCTCTCACTGCATCGGGGATTCGGTATGCCGTCTGCCGCAAGGGGGTTTGACTCTGGGTATCGACCCAATGCAGAGCTACAGAGGTGTAGCCGGGACGGGACGAGAACAGGTCTCTCGGTGCTCCCGTAGCACCTGCTGAGCCTGTCCCTGTGGCATGGACTGAGTCCCTCGCCCAACCAGACATCAGCTATCCCCTGGGTAGGCTTGTGCACCGATTTTTTTTTCGGTTCGATTCGGTTCGATTTTTCGGATTTTTAAAGTTTTCGATTCGGCCCGTTTCGACCGATTTCGGTTCGGCACGTTTTTCGGGTACATTTTTTTTTTTCGGAATTTCGACCATTTTTCGTATTTTCGTGTCACTGTGCTCGGTTTTTGTATCGACTTTTCGTAATTTTCGAAAAATTTTCGTTTTTCGGGAATTGCACATTTTTCGGAATATCGACCATTTTTCGTATTTTTCGTGTCATTTTGCCCGTTTTTTGTATCGACTTTTCCGTTTTTTTCTAAATTTTCGTTTTTCAGAAATTTTCGTTTTTACCAAATTTTCGTTTTTCAGATATTTTTCGTTTTACAAAATTTTCGTTTTTTCCCGAAAAATTTGTCGTTTTTCGGAAAATCTGTTTTCTCCTCGTTTGACACATTTCAAGTCCATTCGAAAAATCCGAAAATATTTCGTTTCGGCTCGGAAAACATTTCGGATCTGAAATTTTCGGATCTAAATTTTTTCGGAAATTCGGCCGCATCCGAAAACACGAATCGGGAAATTTCGTGAAAATTCCGAAATTCCGAAAACCGAAACGCACATCCCTACCCCTGGGTGCTCGGATCCCCAGGCAGTACCGGCAGGGGGAGATCCTCCAGATCCCCCGCGTCCGGTGCACAGATGGCGGCTCTTCTCTTCTCTTTCATGAAATGGTTTCAGCATGTTCACATGAATGGTTCTTTGGATCCTTTCATCCGAACATCTGGCTGCGATGAAGGTGGTATCACAGATCTTCTCTATAATTTTGTAGGGTCCCTCCCAGGCTGCCTGCAACTTATTTTGTTTGACCGGACGGAGCGCTAACAATTTCTGCCCTAGCTGGAAGGTGCGGTCCCTAGCCGACCGGTCATAAACATAGAAACATAGAAAAATGTCGGCAGATAAGAACCTTTCGGCCCATCTAGTCTGCCCAATTACATGGATACTTTACCTGGATTTATCTTTTCTTTAGGATAGCCTTATGCCTATCCCATGCTTGCTTAAATTCAATTACTGTTTTGGCCTCTACCACTTCTACTGGAAGACTGTTCCATGTATCCACCACCGCTCAGTAAAATAATGCTTCCTGATGTTACTTTTAAACCTTTGCCCCTCTAATCTAAGACTATGTCCTCTTGTTTTGCTATTTTGTTTCCTTTTAAATATACTCCCTTCCTCTACCTTGTGGATTCCCTTTACGTATTTAAATGTTTCTATCATATCTCCTCTGTCTCGTCTTTTTTCCAAGCTGTACATGTTAAGATCATTAAGCCTTTCTTGGTAACTTTTCTCCTTCAAGCCGTACACCATTTTAGTAGCCCTTCTCTGAACTCTCTCCAAGATGTCTATATCCTTCTGGAGATACGGTCTCCAGTACTGCACACAGTACTCCAAGTGAGGTCTCACCAGTGCTCTGTACAGTGGCATGAGCACTTCCCTTTTCCTACTGCTAATACCTCTCCCTACACAACCAAGCATTCTGCTAGCATTTCCTGCTGCTCTATTACATTGACTACTTACCCTTAGATCCTCTGAAATAATAACCCCTAAATCCCTTTCCTCAGATGTTGAGGTTAGGACTGTATCAAATATTCTATATTCAGCCCTTGGGTTTTTACGTCCCAGGTGCATTATCTTGCACTTATCCACATTAAAACTCAATTGCCACAACTCCGACCATTTTTTTTAGTTTACCTAAATCATTTGTCATTTGGCTGATCCCTCCAGGAACGTCAACCCTGTTGCAAATCTTTGTGTCATCAGCAAAAAGACATACTTTTCCATTAATACCTTCTGCAATATCACTAATAAAAATATTAAAGAGAATGGGTCCAAGTACTGACCCCTGAGGTACCCCACTGGTAACAAGACCTTGCGCCGAATAAACTCCATTTACCACAACCCTCTGTTGTCTGTCACTCAGCCACTGCCTAATCCATTCAACAATATTGGAATCCAAGTTCAAAGATTGCAATTTATTGATAAGCCTTCTATGCGGAACAGTATCAAAAGCCTTACTGAAATCTAAATAAGCAATGTCTACTGCACCACCTGTGTCTATTATTTTTGTTACCCAATCAAAAAAATCAATAAGATTAGTTTGGCATGATCTCCCTGAGGTAAACCCATGTTCTGATCCTGTAATCTATGTGTTTTTAGGTGTTCAACAATCCTTTCCTTTAACATGGTTTCCATTAATTTCCCTACTACTGACGTAAGACTAACTGGCCTATAGTTCCCCGATTCCTCCCTACTACCCTTCTTGTAAATAGGCACAACATTTGCTAATTTCCAGTCTTCTGGGACGACTCCTGTTAACAAGGATTGGTTAAATAAATCTGTTAACGGTTTTGCTATTACATCACTGAGCTCTTTTAATAATTTACCACCTCTTCTGCTTGGTTTGGGCCGCTTGGAGATTGTCCCATACCAGGGCGGTCAATTCCTGCTGCCGGTCCCTAAACTCAAGCACATAATTTATGGCCGAGGTCCCCTCCTCGGCCAGAGCACCTTCCCAGTGCTCCCGGAGCAAGTCCAAGGGGCCTCGGACTCTCCGGCCGTACAACAGCTCAAAGGGAGAGAAGCCAGTGGCTTCCTGGGGTACCTCCCTGTACGCGAACAACAGATGGGGCAAGTGGCGTTCCCAGTCCTTATGGGACATGGTAAAGGTGCGAAGGAGTTGCTTGAGGGTCCTGTTAAACCACTCGCAGAGCCCGTTGGTTTCCGGGTGGTAAGGGGAACTGTACAGGGGTTTAATCCCACACAGTCTCCAGAGCTGCTGGGTCACCTCGGTCGTAAATTGCGTTCCCTGGTCAGACAAGATTTCCTGGGGAAATCTGACCCTGGAGAATATCTGTAGCAGAGCTCCGACAACGGTCTCTGCGTGGATATCTCGGAGGGCCACGGCCTCTGGGTACCTGGTGGCGTAGTCTACTACGGTCAAGATATACGTCTTGCCCGTAATACTAGGGACTGCCAGGGGTCCTATCAGATCCACCGCCACCCGTCTAAAGGGTTCTCCCACTATGGGTAGGGGTCTCAGGGTTGCTTTCCGGGTGTCCCCCTCTTTCCTACCCGCTGGCATACCTCACAGGTCCGGCAATAGTTCCTAACATCCCCGGATAACCCAGGCCAGAAGAAGCTCTGGGTCAGGCGGTGCAGTGACCGCCTGTGCCCCAGATGGCCTGCAAGGGGAATATCATGCCCAATCTTCAACAGATCGCACCGATATCTCCCCGGCACTACCAGTTGCCTATGGGGTACCTGGTCCACTCCCCTCCTCACTCCCCCAGAGGTCCTATACAACTTCCCCTGGTCCCAGGCAAATCTCACTTCCCCTACCCCTCCTGGATTCCGCCCAGCCTGTTGTCTGTAAGAGGCAAGGGTGACGTCTTCCCTGGTGGCTTGGGCAAAGTCTGTCGGGTAATCCCAGGTCAGGGAGGGGCCAATTGTCGGGGCCAAGGGTTGGGCTGGTCTCACTTACCGCGGTCCCCTCAGAGTCTGTGTTCGGAGCCTTCCTTGCTTGATGACGGGTGGTGACGGGGCATACCCCGCCAGGGTGGGTGTCTTCAAAAGTAGAGGTCAGCAGACCAAGGTCATTGCCGAGTACTACTTCAGTTGGTAGGTCTTTCATGATCCCAACTTCCACATCCCGGGCATCCGTGCCCCAATCGAGTTGGACGCGGGCCGTAGGGATCCGGTAAACATGGCCGCCGGCGACTCGGATGGCCACCGAGTAGCCTGTGGAGGCAGCTGGGGTAATAAGGTGGGGCTGTGCCAGGGTAAGGGTTGCGCCGGTGTCCCGCAGGCCGTTGGCACTCCGTCCATTCACCCGAACCTTTTGGCGATGGTGCTGCCAGTTATCTTGGGCAGCTGCTTGAATCGGGTCTGCTTCATGTAGGATGCCCCAGTCTTCGTCCGGAATCGCTGTGGGTTCTGGCTCCGGCTCATGTTGGCAACAATATGCCGTAGCTCTGCCCGGAGGGTGTGCTGGGCGATGCAGTGCAGGACGGTTGGCATTCAGTGGACAGCGGTCCCGGATATGTCCGATTTGGTTGCACCCATAGCACCGGGGACCGGTCCGAGGAACCGGGGTGTGGATTGTCGGTGGCCGGGGTGCTCTCTCAGTGGGTGCGGTATGAGGCTGGGGTGCTGGATGGAACCGGGGAGGTGGGGGCCGGATGTCAGGAGGAGGTACTAGCCTGGCGTCCTGGTATTCATCGGCAAGGCGGGTAGCTTCGGGCAGGGTAAGGGGACATCGGTCTCGCAACCAATCCCGGACCTCTGGAGGTGAATAGTTATAGAACTGCTCCAGCAAGAGCAGTTGGATGATCTGGGCCGGGTGGGTGGCTTGGCATCCCTGGATCCAGCTGCAGATGGCCTGTTGCATGCGTTGCCCCCATTCCGCGTAGGAGTCATGGGTCCCTTTCTTTAGAGCTCGGAACTGGACTCGATACGCCTCGGGGGTGAGCGCATAGCGGGCCAGCAGGTGTTCCTTGACCCACTCGTACACCATGCAGTCCTCATCTGCCACAGCCTGGTAAGCTTCAGCTGCTCTGCCCGTCAACTTAATTGCCAGTAGAGGTACCCAATCTCGGGCCGCCACCTCTATCAGGGCACATTGTCGTTCAAAATCTTGCAGGAAGCCGTCAATATCCTCGCTTCCCTCTGGGAAGAGTTTGAAGGCGGCAAAGGGAATCTTTTGATGGGGGGGTCTGGTGCCACCCTGGGGAGTCAGTGACCCATCGGACCATTGCTGCATTTCTGCTTGGCAGAGTCTGCCTGTATCTGCCAAGACCCCCCGATGATGTCAGCGGATGGGTCTGTTCCGTACAGGGCCAGCTGCCACTGTACCTCTCGCCACCATTCTGAGGTCTCGGAGCCCTCGGAGGGAGGCATACAAGCACGGTCGTCCTCCATCAATTCGCTGATGATGACCGCCTTCGGTTTGCCCCCGGGGATCTTGCCTCTGGCTTCCAGCAATTCTTTAAGGACTGTGCGCTTCAGACCCTCGTAGTACTATGGGCTATAGTAGTACTACGTGGGCTATACGGGGTTACGGCCATTACTTGGGGTGTCCGCCTCTCGGACCCAGGGGTGTCTGAGACCGGGGTCAAGACAGCGGCTGTTTTTCCCCCTGCTGGGCAGGGATGAGCTGTTCGGGTTCGAACGGTTCGGGGTTCAACCCGAACTTACCCTGTTCGAGTAGATCGCGAACACCGAACATTTCCGGGTGTTCGCCGCATGTTCGACCACAATGGACCACAATGCTTTTCCCACTGGCCTGAAGCTCGTAATTGGCAACAGCCTTGCACCTGACCACAGGTCTGGTGCAAGACTGGTTCAACACTATGCCAATCAATGCTCAGAGTCCTGATTGGGCAAATTTTGTGCTCACAGGCTCACAGAGCTAAGTCCCGCAGCACACTATATAACGTTTCCATGCACCGATTCTACACACATTTCAGAGGAGATTTCAAAGGAGATAGTTGTGTCTTGTTACTGCCGGTCTGCCACGCTACTGGGGGGATCTGGGGGGGTCTCATTTCTACCAAATATCAGGGAATTTAGGTGATGTGTGTCTTGTCACTGTGCCAGCAAGTTTTTTTGGGGTTTACAACTTTCTTTAAAACATTTGTGAATTAAGGTGATCTTCTGGGTCTTGTCACTGTGCCAGCAAATCTTTTTGGGTCTCATTTCTACCAAATATCAGGGAATTTAGGTGATGTGTGTCTTGTCACTGTGCCAGCAAGTTTTTTTGGGGTTTACAACTTTCTTTAAAACATTTGTGAATTGAGGTGATCTTCTGGGTCTTGTCAGACTGTGGCAGCAAGCTTTTTTGGGTTCACTAATTTCTACAAAACATTTGTGAATTAAGGTGATGTGTGTCTCGTCACTGGCTGCCAGCTATCAGTGTGTCTCACTGAGTTATACCAGAGTTCTTTAAATCTTTATACCAGAGTTGAATCAGAGTTCTGTAGATTTTATTTTTTATTTATTTATTTATAAAAGGATTTTACCAGGAAGGATACATTGAGATTTCTCTTGTTTTCAAGTATGTCCTGGGTTCGAGAACATTGAGTGGTTACAGAAATACAAAATAGTAAAATGCAAGATATTAACACAAGACCAAATATACAGATTAACAGAAAAATAAATATGGAGGAAATAAAGTCATTATGTTACATGTGTTTACAGGTGCATTTTGTATTGAGGTATGTTAATAGGGAGCTCTTAAGAGACTTTAGACTGGGGGAAGATTTGACGGTGTCTGGGAGGTTATTCCATATTTACGGTGCTCTGTAGGAAAATGAGGATCGAGACATTTTCTTTTTGTATTGCGGTATTGCAAGTAAGGTGCTGGTCCTGGATCTGAGGTTATAGGATGAGGGAACTGCCGGGGGAAGCAGCATATTCAGGTAGGGTGGTAGCTTCCCAGAAAAGCTCTTAAACACCAGGTTGGAAAAGTGAAGGGTGCGTCTAGAGTTCAGTGATGGCCAGTTTAGTTCTTTTAACATGTCACAATGGTGTGTCATGTAGTTACATTGTAGCACAAAGCGACAGAATGAGTTATACAATGTAGTAAGTTTCTGGAGGTGTGTTTGCGTGGCGGCTGCATACACTACATCTCTGTATTCAATGGCTGGCATAAGCATTTGTTGTACAATCTGCTTTCTTACCGCGGGGCTCAGGCAGGATTTGTTTCTGTACAGGGCACCTAGTTTGGGGTAGAGTTTAGATGAGAGTTTTTCGATGTGGGGGCCAAAAGATAGATTTGGTCTAACCACATACCTAGGTATTTGAGAGAAGTGACTGTGGTCAGCGTGCCATTTGATTTTGTCCAACACATAGATGGGGTGTTTGCAATTTGTGTAGTTTAGGTGTGGTTCCAAAGAGCATTGAAACAGTTTTGTCAGTATTTAGAAAAAGTTTGTTATTTGCGATCCACTTTTCTACCCCTGTGAATTGTTCTTGCAGCACGGCCTCCAGCTGTGGGAGATTTGGTTTGCTGGTATAGATTACAGTGTCGTCTGCGTACATGTGTACAGTAGAAGCTTTGCAGACATTGGGCAGATCGTTTATGAATATTGTGAATAGCAGGGGGCCAAGTATCGAGCCTTGGAGTACACCGCACGTGACTGGGAGGGGGAGGGAAGTGCTGTCAGAAATGTACACAAATTGAGACCTATCAGACACATATGATTGGAACCAGGTTAATGTACTATCACCATATATTAATCTATATATCACTCACCATGTCTGAAAGAACAAAAAGGACAGGCAGACGCTCCCAGACACAGATAAGAGGGCAAGCAGCCCCTGTGTCGGGAGGCTGTGCCTCTGGTTGTGGTGGACATGGTGCATCCTCTGCAGGGGCACGCTTGTCCTTTCTAACTGTTGCTGGCCGTCTTAAGCAGCAGCAACATACAGAGGACTTGGTGGATTGGCTAACCAGGCCATCCTCATCCTCCGAGTCCTCTGCCAGCCAGGCTTCTAGTGCTTTGCAGTCCACCTCAGCTGCCAAAGCATCTAATGCAGCCTCCATCTATAGACCTCTTAGAGAGAGTTCAGAGAAGGGCTACTAAAATGGTGTACGGCTTGAAGGAGAAAAGTTACCAGGAAAGGCTTAATGATCTTAACATGTACAGCTTGGAAAAAAAGACGAGACAGAGGAGATATGATAGAAACATTTAAATACGTAAGGGAATCCACAAGGTAGAGGAAGGGAGTATATTTAAAAGGAAACAAAATAGCAAAACAAGAGGACATAGTCTTAGATTAGAGGGGCAAAGGTTTAAAAGTAACATCAGGAAGCATTATTTTACTGAGAAGGTGGTGGATACATGGAACAGTCTTCCAGTAGAAGTGGTAGAGGCCAAAACAGTAATTGAATTTAAGCAAGCATGGGATAGGCATAAGGCTATCCTAAACAAAAGATAAATCCAGGTAAAGTATCCATGTAATTGGGCAGACTAGATGGGCCGAAAGGTTCTTATCTGCCGACATTTTTCTATGTTTCTATGTTTCTATGTCCACAGCTACTCCTGCCGTAGCCTCACTATCACACACGGAGGAGTCAGCTGAATTGTTTGACTACAATGAGAGTGACATGCTGCTTGAGGATGCGCAGCAAGTACAGTGCTCTGATTCAATCTCTGAGGTTGAGCAAGGGAGTATAACCAACCTAGAGGAAGGGGGTGCCAGTGATGACACACAAATAACTGGCACTCATGTTGCCCCAGCAGCTGCAGCATACTGCCAAGTTGGCTCTAGTGATGAGAAGATAGGGGGTGAAGATGACATTGAGGATGAAGTCACTGACTCCACCTGGGTGCCAGATCGAACTGAGGAATCAAGTGAGGAGGAGGGGGAGGAGGAGGAGGAGGCACAGCAAACACGAGGCACAACATCCTCTGTGACCAACTGTAGCACTAGCCAGTCCAAGGCATCACATGTCAGAGCTGCTCCGGTGCAGAGCGCTGTTGTCTCAAAGAACACATGCAGGAACTCAGCTGTCTGGGAGTTCTTTAAGAAATATGCAGCAGACCCCACCGTTGCTATTTGTAATCTTTGTCAGATGAGGATGAAGCGTGGGATAAACACCGGACACTTGGGTACCACGTGCTTGAGGCGACATATGAACAAGTGCCACACATCCCATTGGCGCAAAACTTTGCATAGGTCCTTCTCCTCCTCATCTGTCTTTACCCCCACTGTATGTCCTGCCATGTCATTGTCTACAACCTCCACCGACAGGGATGATGCTACAGTAATGGATGTACCAGGTCCTTCCTCACAATGTGACATCATTCCAGTAGCTGAAGATTTACGCAGTCAGATTACGTTGCTGCAGCTGCTGCAGCGAAAGAAAAATATAGTCCCAACCATCCCCAAGCACAGCGTCTAAATGCCAGCTTAGCAAAATTACTCGCATTGCAGCTGCTGCCTTTCCAGCTGGTTTACTCTGCTCCCTTTCGTGAATTTGCTGAATGTGCTGTACCACAGTGGCAGGTTCAAAAACGCCATTACTTTTCATGCAAGGCCATTCCAGCACTATACCAGCACGTGGAAGACAATGTTATCCAGTCATTGGGAACGGCAGTCAGCAGCAAGGTGCATGTGACTTTAGACACGTGGTCCAGCAAGCATGGACAGGGTCGTTACATTTCCTTCATGGCATACTGGGTAACTCTGATTGCAGCTGGGAGGGATCCAAGACGGGGCTCTGTGCTGGAGCTTGTTCATCTACCACGCCTCCAGAAAGCTGCTTGTATGAGTTCTGTCTGCTTCACCACCACCACCACCTCTTCCTCCTCCTCCTCCTCTTTGTCTGTCTCTGGCGAAGTGGCAGTTAAACCGACACCTGACAGGGTCTACGCAATGGCTCAAGCAAAAAGTTGCCATACTGTGCTTGAGCTGGTTTGTTTAGTGGACAGGAGCCACACCAGGTCAGAAATTTTGTCAGCTCTGCAGGGGCAAGTGCAGCGATGGTTAACACCACGCCAGCTTGAGCTGGGAATGATCGTCTGCGATAATGGCAGCAACCTTCTCTCCGCCCTACGCAAGGGTAATTTGACGCATGTACCATGCCTAGCACACGTCCTAAATCTGGTGGTACAGCGTTTCCTAACCAAGTACCCAGGGCTGCCAGAGCTTCTCATCCAGGCCAGAAAAGTCTGCAGCCACTTCAGACGGTCATTCCCAGCAAGCATTCGCCTAGCAGAAATTCAAAAAGAATTCCACCTTCCCACAAACCATCTGATCTGTGACATGCCCACCAGGTGGAACTCGACATTAGCAATGCTGCAGCATCTGCAAAAGCAGCAGAGGGCCATCAACGAGTACCTGTGTGAGTATGGCACAAGGACAGGTTGAAGTCAACTTGTTTTTTTTTCCCCCGCACAGTGGCTGATGATCAAGGATGCATGCACTGTACTGTCACCATTTGAGGAGGCAACGAGGATGGTGAGCAGGGACAGTGCATGCATGAGTGACACAATTCCTTTAGTGTTCCTGCTGGAGCACACTCTGCGGGGAATTATAGATGTGGCTCTAGAGGCAGAGCAGCGGGAGGAAGAGGAGGCCTTCCCTAGCTCTCAAGGCCCCAGTCTTTCCGCATACAGCATTCCAGCGGTTCCTACTCAGATCAGACAGGAAGAGGATGAGGAGGAGGAGGACTATTTAAGTAGTGGGGGCATTGAAGGTGGGGATTCCTCAAGGGAGGGTTTTGTGTGCCCAGAAACAGAAGGGCTTGTGCGTGGCTGGGAGGAGGAAGTGCACGATACGGTCATCCTCATTGACCAGGAAGACTCGGAAGCTAATGCCACCTCCAACCTATGCTGCATGGGCTCCCTAATGATGCAAAGCCTGCTAAAGGACCCCAGGATTCGTGCTATCAAGGAGAGGGATCATTACTGGTTGGCAACCCTTCTTGATCCACGATACAAGGGTAAAGTTGAAGAGCTCATCCTGCCCGCACAGAGGGAGCACAGGATGAAAAAACTTGAGGACGTTCTAAAGCGACACTTGTGTAACACCTTTCCAGGCACTGGTAGATTACCAAGTGATGACACATGCTTCTGAGGCTGCAGGTGATCAGAGGAAAAGCGGTGAAGGCCAGGGCCGCTTGACTGATGCTTTTTTACATTTTTTTAGTCCACGACGCCCAAGGACGTCAAATGTAGGCACCCATTGCCAGCGTCTTCACCATATGGTGCAGGACTACCTAGGGACAAGGGCAGACCTGGATACCTTTCCAGCAGATGATCCACTGGCTTACTGGGTGTTGAGATTGGATCACTGGCCATAACTTAGCCAATATGCTATGCAGCTACTAGGTTCCCCTTCATCTAGCGTGCTTTCTGAAAGGACGTTCAGTGCCGCTGGAGGTTTTGTCACAGACAAAAGAGTGTGTCTGTCCACCGACTCTGTAGACCGGCTGACATTTATTAAAATGAATTAGTCCTGGATCAGCAGCTATCAATCCCCTGATGCTGAAGTAATGGAATAGATAGGGGATGTCCTCTTCTGCATTCACAAAACCTCCAGCACTGAACTCTTCCACAATAACACAAAAGGGTTACGGTGTGAAGGCACTTGCTGCCATGAAAGGCACAATATTTGGCTGCACTGACGCCTGTGCCAGATTTATATCATTTTATTTTTTTGAACCGCAGGGTCCAACCCTGCACTCTTCCACAATACCACAGAGGGGTTACTTTATGATGATACTTGCTGCCCTGGCAGTCGTGCACCAAAGGCAGAATATCTGGGTGCACTGATGCCTTAACCAGATGCATATCTTTTTAATATAGGACCGCAAGGTCCACCCCTGCACTCTTCCACCATAACACAGAGGGGTTACTGTATGATGATACTTGCTGGCCTGGCATTAAAGGCACAATATCTGGGTGCATTGACGCCCATTAACAAATAGAAAAAAAAACACTTTTCAATATAGAACCACATGGTCCACCCATGCACTCTTCCACAATACCACAGAGGGGTTAGGCTAGGGTCAGATGAGCGCATTTTCTACGGACTGTGCGTCCATGCAGTACGGACGTACTTACTGACTGACGACAAGGTAGTGGCCACACAGTCCTTTTTTTTCACTGACGTATTTTTTGACTGATGTAGCAGGGGAAATAAATTACAATGAAAGAACATTCTGTCCGTCAAAAATGCTGGACGTATAAATGCAGTCCGTCTGACCTTGTTGCATCACTCACACACAAAGCTATGCGGACATTGTAGACGTGGCGCACTCTGCACGTCCGTTCTAGCAGTGTTACGTTCTGGCCTAACCTGCGTCCGTTTGCAGCGTCCGTCAGCCCCCGCACTTCTGTGCGGACGTACTTCGTGTGTGGGGCTCCATTTAACACAATTGTATGCTATCACGGACGTACTTATGTGCCGGCAACGCGGACGTTAACACTGAGTTCGTCTGACCCCAGCCTTACTGTATGATGATACTTGCTGGCCTGGCAGTCTTGCACCAAAGGCAGAATATCTGGGTGCACTGACGCCTTAACCAGATGCAAATCTTTTTAATATAGGACCGCATGGTCCACCCCTGCATTCTTCCACAATACCACAGAGGGGTTACTTTATGATGGTACTTGCTGGCCTGGCACCAAAGGCACAATATTTGGGTGCACTGCCACTGACGCATGTATCAGATTCATATCCTCAGAGGGGTTACGGTGTAACGGCACTGTTGCCGACGCTAAAAACCCAATTTTAAAGCACCTATTGTTACTTTCATCCAAAGCCTGCATAAGTTTCACAATAATTTATCCAAAAAAAAATCACTAAACTTTTTCTGCGCGTCCTAAAATGTCTTTTCATACAGGCTGCCGCCCCAAGCAGTTGTTTATGGATAGATTAAAGGAAAAGTATTTACCGTCATATGAAATGTCATTTTTTGGTTTTTAAGTGTTTCTATACATCCTAGAAATCCGCCACGGGCCGGTTATGGGGACCTCCTAGGCACGATATTTGAAGGAATTTTTCGTTTTTATTTTTAACCCTTATTTCATGGAAAACTCACTGTCCCTTTAAAAGCGTTTTTTTTTACTTTTTGTCCTTGTTTCCTGTCCCCCAGGGCACTACCCAGACCCCCATACACCTTTTATGGCAAATATGTAGCATATATGCCCTCTTGGAGGCGACTCTAAAAACCGAATTTTCAGCCCCATTGACTTGCATGGAGTTCGAGTTCGGGTTCGGTCCTGAATAAATGGGAAGTTCGGGTTCGGGCTCGAACCGAACTCAGGGAGTGTTCGGCTCATCCCTACTGCTGGTCTGGTCTCAGAATCTCCCCCTGGATGGCGCCGCTCCGGATGCTCGGCGTGTTGCGGTGGCTGAGACCGGGGTCAAGCTAGCGGCTGTATTTCCCCCTGCTTGTCTGGTCTCAGCCGATCCCACCAGGCTGCCAGCCAATGTGACGGATCCCAGTACTCGGGGTGAGTAGATCCGCCGTCAGCGCCGAGTACACCTGAAGGTCGGTAGTGTGGTAGCGAGGTGCCACTGGTGCTCGTAGGATACCCCGAGGTTGCAGCGCTGTAGAGAGGTCCTTGAAGCGTCCCGGTTCCCAAAGCCCTGTTATCCCCAATTACTGGCCGAGGCAGGAGTAAAGGTTCAAACAAGAGTGATTTATTTTTCATGGAGACCACAGCTTATTTATGGGGAAAAAAGACATTGTTCTCCCCTGGTCCGCCCTCAGCCCTCCCAGGGTGATTTCTGCCACTGCCTAGAGCCATGACCCAAGTTTTCCCTTTGTTCACCTGGGGCCCCCCTGGTGGGTGCAGCCCTTATCTTGAGGCTCGGTGCCAGCTCGTCTGGTGAACTTTCTGTGGCTTTGAATGAGCGGTGAACAGGGGAAGAACAGGGAAAAGCACATTGTGGTACTTATAAAAATAAGGGCTAATGAACTTTTAATAACACACAAATAAATAAACACTTGAACTGCTGTACTGCGCTACAGTGTAGTGGCGGCCGTCCCGTCACAATATATATTTGGAGTATTTCTTTCAACAGATAGATCTAGAGTCTTCAAAATATTTCTATATCTGCAGATAGAGATATGAAGAAGAATCGGATATAAAGATTTATCCTAAAGATACTATAGCAAAGATTTATATACCAATATATATATATTGGATTAGGAAATTACTGTGATTGAAATTAATAAGCAAGTAATTATATAACTACAATATAAAAAGCAGAAGATTAGAAGCTTAATTCTCGATATTAGGGGAGGATTCACTAAATAAGTTTTTATTACTTATTATTCTAAAAATAGTATAAGTGATAGCTCATCTTTTGTTGATCCACGTAGCATAGAGAGATGCATATATCTCTACAAGATCTAGCTTGTTAAACATTGGTTTGCTGGGAAATACATGTTAATTGTTTTCATTAAGCAGAAATGTTTATTAACCATTTGTGTATAGTTACTAACTGATAAGGTAAATGATATTAATCATATATGCAGTTACTAACAGGAGATACATATATCGTGAAGCTAGTTTTTATATGCTGATGGATTTTGTGGTTTATAAATTTTTGTTTATGATATGAGATTTGAAACTTTTTTTGTATACGTAATAAATATATATATTTTTATCCGATTATTGATTAGTGTATTCTTCAAAGCAAAACACAGACAATTAAAAGAATTTAGGAGAATTTCTAGGAAATATAAACGATTGATATTTGTGTATAAGCTTCTTATTGAATAATAATCCCTGACAGAACTCTGTACGTCAGTACTAGCGGTTTGACATTCTCAAAAAAATGCGTTCGTTTGCCACTTGCGTTGCGCGGTTGCACTTTCGTGCGGCCGTTCTTCGTATGCTGCCCGGCATTGGACGTCATTTGCTGCTAGCACGGCCGTGATTAAGTGCGGCTAAACGCACGTAAATACTCGCTCGTCTGACCCTAGCCTTAGGAGTTGCTAAAATTATGCACGAAAAGGCTGTGCGTTAATTCCAGCGCATAGATTGTAATACCATCCGTGTACCAGCGCACATTCGCGTTTGCACTCACAATGTTAAGTATTGGACGCGCGACGTACAGTAAGCACACGCAGCGTTCGCGCAGGCTCACCCGCAGTAGACGATTACTCACATTTGTTGCGCTGACAATGTAATACGGCGCAGAGGGTTTTACCACTCGTGTTAATGTTTTGTTGCGCCGGCGCAAACGTTTGCGCGAAGATTGTAATTTAGCCCAAGGTGTAGCTCTGTCCAAAAGACCAGGCCGTTACAATTTGCATACACCGATTGCTGTAACAGAATGTATATGAACCGTGGATTATAAACACATGTCTACCGTCAAAAATTAAATCGCTAAATGTATTGAAAATAATAAACTGATTTGACATGTGAAAAACCACAAAAAACCCTCTTACAATTGTAGTCTACGGTAATAAAGTCATTATGAACCGGCATACGTTGAAAAGATTCAATTCTTCAGAACCCACAGAGGTCAAGTCAACCCTTGCATTAGTATATTAAATACTCTTAGCCAGGGCAGCCATCAGAAATGATGGGGCCCCTTACTAAACCTCACGATGGGGCCCCCCCGGCTCTCCCTCAAACTCTAACCGCTTTTCTCCCCCTTCAAAAAAAAGGACATAACATAGCACCACAGCAATAAAACTCCCAGTAATGTGCGGTGTGTATGAAGGTATCACAGAATCCACAGCAATAAATCTCACAGTAATGGGCTGTATATGATGGCCTCTGGGTCTGGGCCTGGTCCCTGGGTCTGGTTTGGGCCTTGGGGTCTGGGCCCTGGGCCTTGGGGTTTGTGCTCTGGGCCTTGGGGGCTGGGCCTGGGCCTTGGGGTCTGGTCTGGGCCCTGGGGTCTGGTCCCTGCGGTCTGGGCCCTGAGTCTGGTGTGGGGTCTGCGTCCTGAGTCTGGTCTGGGCCCTGGTCCCTTGGTCTGGGCCTTGGGGTCTGGTCCATGGGGCTGGGCCTTGGGGCCTGGTCCCTGGGGTCTGGGCCCTGGGTCTAGGCTGGGCCTGGACCTTGGGGTCTGGGTCCTGGGGTCTGGGCCCAGGGTCTGGGCCTTGGGGTCTGGGCCTTGGGGTATGGACCCTGGGGTTTGGGCCCAGGGTCTGTGCCTTGGGTCTGGGCCCAGGGGTCTGGACCCTGTATCTAGACCTTGGGGTCTGGGCCCAGGGGTCTGGGCCTTGGGGTCTGGACCCTGTATCTGAACCTTGGGGTCTGGGCCCAGGGTCTGGGCCTCGGGGTCTGGGCCCAGGGTCTGGGCCTTGGGGTCTGGGCCTTGGGGTCTGGACCTTGGGGTCTGGGCCTTGGGGTCTGGGCCTTGGGGTCTGGGTCTGGGCCCTGGGTTTGGGCCTTGGGGTCTGGGCCCTGGGTCTGGGCCTTGGGGTCTGGGCCTTGGGGTCTGGGCCTTGGGGTCTGGGCCCTGGGTCTGGGCCCAGGGTCTGGGCCTTGGGGTCTGGGTCTGGGCCTTGGGGTCTGGGTCTGGGCCTTGGGGTCTGGGCCTTGGGGTCTGGGCCCTGGGTCTGGGCCCAGGGTCTGGGCCTTGGGGTCTGGGTCTGGGCCTTGGGGTCTGGGCCCTGGGTCTGGGCCTTGGGGTCTGGGCCTTGGGGTCTGGGCCTTGGAGTCTTGGAGACCCCAAGGCCCAGACCCTGGGCCCAGACCCCAGGACACAGTGTCACCTCTGGGTCCTGCAGCAACAGCAGCAGGGACACAGCTCGGGATTCAGACTCCTCGAGTCCGATACCGGAGCTGTAAGAGGGTGACGCCGCTTCCGAGGGGGGCCCGGTGGCCCGGGCCCCCACCGGGCCCGGGCCCCTTACGGCAGCATGGGGCGTAATGCCCTGATGGCGGCCCTGCTCGTAGCATAAAAATTGAATAAAGTGCAAGCTCAAAACATTTAAATACCCAACATATGCCCAGCTGTCAAAAGAGGGAAATAAACGGATTATTATGTCTGCGCGTTTCGCCTGGGTCTGCTCATCAGGGACGCAAGGAAACAATGTAACAAGTTTCATTATATATACATCTTGGGCCCTATTACGATCTGTCGTTAAAACACGGGCGCAAGGGACGAAAAACTGCGCCCACAGTTTTCCCCCTTGTGCCCGCATTTTAAGATCACAATGCAGGCGCAAAATATGCTGCCTGCATTGTTTGCGGGCGGTAAAAGCCTGGATGCTCGCGGCAGCTCAGAGCGCAGCCGAGAGCATCCACTCGCTGGAGTCCATAGGTATTTCGGTTTAATTTGTATTTTGCTTTTATTAGTTATAGGAATGTGAAACGGATTAATTAAATACTTCGATTAAGGTAAAAAAGAAAAAAAAAGTAATCCCCCTCCTCCGGAGCCCCAAGGGGCTGCTGTCCTTGATTCGGCATAGTAAACTTGTGCACAGTGGGGGGGGGGTTCGTTTTGGAAAAAACTATTTAAGGGAAACTTTAAAAAAAGTTGGGAAACCTAAAACTTCACCCAAAAAAATCAGCCAAAAAATAACTAAAATGATAAAAAAAATATAGAATATAAACAAAATGGCTTATTGCTGCAAGTGAAAAAATAAAGGGTTTAAGAATATTTAATAAAATGATGCAAAGGTTTTTTTACATTGAAACCTAAGGGGAAAAAAGCCTCGTATGTTTAAAAAAAAGTAAGGAAACCTAAAATTTCACCCAAAAAATGCCCAAAAAATCTATGAACAAAAGGGCTTTTTGCTGCAAGTAAAAAAAAAATTACGGTTTAAGAAATATTTTATAAAAACAGAGCGTTTTAACCTATAGGCGAATCCTATAAATTGCAATGTTAAAAATCCCTGTTTTTTTATTTTGAAATCATTTTGTTCTATTTTTTTTTTTTTTCGCTTCTGCCCTTTTCATTCATTTTTATTTTTGTTTATTTTCGTTTTGGAACATTTTGTTCCTCTTTGTGTCATTTTCCTTACTTTTTTTAGTTTTGGATCATTCTCGTTCAGTTTGATATTGTTTCAAATCACTTGATATCGTTTCGGATTGGTTTAGAATCATTTGATATCGTTTCGTGACATTTTCGAATCGTAATTTCGGCCGATTTATAATATCGGACAGCTGATATTTTTTTCACTTCCGAAAAAACGTAATAACGAAAATACAAATCTCGGTCAAAAACAAAATTTTGACGATACAAAATGCACATGTCTAAAATGTAGTTTGTAATCAATGCAATGACTATGATAAACGTGTGTGTATATAAAGCAGCACTGGATATGATGTGTTACATAACATGATTAAGGCCTTAAGGGCCAAAACGTCCCCATTATCCATACTCCAAAAAAGATCCATGTACACTACACCAGGAGCGCCTCTCATTTTCCTTGAACTGACTGAATGCAGACCGTTCTAGAAGCAGGTGAAGACACCACTCAGCTGGGCAGGGACTCTCTGTACATACAACTGGAATACTGACACTGCACGTCGTAATGTCAAGGGTTGCAGGGTGGCCCTACACGCGGACACCCACCAGCACACAGAAAGACCCTAATCTGAAAGGTTGGTCCTCAGAATGACCAGATTTATTCTAAAGATAGGATATAACTCTGATGGATGGAGCAAAACACTAGAACCGAATAAATATCAACAAGGCGCGGTACCAAAAAGGGGAAAGACATTATGCAGGGTCACGCTATGATAGCTGGGTCAAAATCTACAGAGATTATTATTATTATTCTTTATTTATAAAGCGCCAGCATATTCCGCAGCGCTGTACAATAAGCACAGTATAGACAGGGTTACAATACATTGAACAACATTTGACAAACAGTACAGGAGGAGATGAGGCCCTATTCCCGTAGGAACTCACAATCTGGAGGGTTGGGGTTGGAAACAGGAGGAGAGGACTGTAAGGTGAGAGTGATTGATGGTTGCGTCAGTGAGTTGGGGGTCGGCTTCCCTAAATAGGAACGTTTTAAGGGAGCGTTTGAAGGAAGAGAAGTTAGGGGAAAGTCTGACAGTACGAGGGAGAGCGTTCCAGAGAGTGGGGGCTGCGCGTGAGAAATCCTGCAGTCTATCATGGGAAGAGGTGATGCGGGGAGAAGCTAGGCGCAGGTCACTGTTTGACCTTAGGGAGCGGGCTGGGGTGTATTTGGTGATTAGTGAGGACAGGTAGTGGGGAGCTGAGTTAGTGAGGGTTTTGTAGGTAAGGATAAGGATTTTGAACTTAATTCTGCAGTGGATGGGGAGCCAGTGAAGGGACTCGCAGAGGGGAGCGGCAGAGACAGAGCAGCGGGTGAGGTGAATTAGCCTGGCGGAGGCGTTCAGGATGGATTGTAGGGGGAGAGGCGGGACAGAGGGAGGCCAGATAAGAGATTATTGCAATAGTCGAATCGGGAGATTACCAGGGCGTGTATGAGTTGTTTTGTGGTGACAGCGGTAAGAAATGGCCGAATTCTGGAAATATTACGCAGTTGGTATCGGCAGGAGGAGGAAAGAGACTTCATGTGGGGGATGAAGGAAAGAGCAGAGTCAAGTGTAACTCCAAGACAGCGAACTTGGTTTGATGGGGAGATGGTGATACCCTCCACCGTGATAGAGAAGTCAGGAGGTGGGGAGGCATTGGAGGGAGGAATAAGTAGGAGTTCAGTCTTTGACATGTTGATCTTTAGGTGGTGGGAGGCCATCCAGGAGGAGATGCCAGATAAACAGTCACTGACTTTTGAAAGGACAGGGGGAGAGAGATCAGGGGTAGAGAGGTAGATCTGAGTGTCATCAGCGTAGAGGTGGTAATTAAAGCCAAAGCTGTTGATGATTTTGCCCAGGGAGGAGGTGTAGATGGAAAAGAGCAGAGGACCAAGGACAGAGCATTGAGATGTGTCAGGACTTTGTAATCCAGCGCTGATTAACACTTTGCGCTCCGCATGTTAAGCATAGGGAGCACAAAGTACAGTAAAATCGCACAGAGGAGCGCAAGGTACTAAACGCTAACAGTTTTTTGAATCCTTTAGCATTTGGATTGCAATATGATCCGCCCGCGTTAGGTCACCAGGGCTAACTTTAACGCTCACACAGGTGACACTAACGTTAGCGATAGGAATGTGGTCCGGCGTATTAAAGAGGTGGGATAAACGCACATGCAGAGAGCGATGTTACACTGCGACACTCTGATTAAAGAATATCTGGATTAATCTGCAGATACAGAGATGCACATACACGTACCTCAGTGTGATCCGGATCCTGACTGCGGGATCGTTATAGCTCGGAGCGGCTAAATAGCAAAAGTGTAAGTGGTTCTCTGAATTGCAGGAAGCAGGGACTGATATGTTGTAACAAGCACACGGACACAGTATTTATAAAGCGCCAACAAGTTCCAGAGTCACTAAAGCTCAAAATCCCCAGAAGCAAAAATCGGAGATATTTATGTTCTGCTTAAAAGGCTGTGAAGGTTTGGGTCGTGTCTCCTCACAGACACTTTGTTTATGTTTTTATTTCACGCGGTTAGGACACACCTTCATGGATTTATTAACGCAATGGTTGTCTACATATACCCGAAAGCAGATTATTCTTTATCTCGCGGGATTTTGCGCCTGGGTGAGACATTTTGCTTTTGTTGTGTACTTTGTGGCTTTCTGCTAGTGCTGGTTTTATTTCTGTTAACCACGTCCTTGCTATAGTTCTGTTTATTGGGTTTTCTGTTGCCCTTGTCTTATATTTCTTCAGTTAATGTGATCCTATCCATAGTTCTGTCTATTTGCTTCACAGTAGCCTTGACTTGCATTTCTGTTGTTTACTCCATCCTTGCCTTAACCCTTCCTGCTCTTGAGTAGTTTCCTCTGTGGTACAGATCCGGTCTATGTATCCTGACCTCGCCATTTGCCTTAACCCTTCAGGTACTGTGTCTTGTTATCTCTGGCTCCCCATCCACTGCAGAATTAAGTTCAAAATCCTTATCCTTACCTACAAAACCCTCACTAACTCAGCTCCCCACTACCTGTCCTCACTAATCACCAAATACACCCCAGCCCGCTCCCTAAGGTCAAACAGTGACCTGCGCCTAGCTTCTCCCCGCATCACCTCTTCCCATGATAGACTGCAGGATTTCTCACGCGCAGCCCCCACTCTCTGGAACGCTCTCCCTCGTACTGTCAGACTTTCCCCTAACTTCTCTTCCTTCAAACGCTCCCTTAAAACGTTCCTATTTAGGGAAGCCGACCCCCCCAACTCACTGACGCAACCATCAATCACTCTCACCTTACAGTCCTCTCCTCCTGTTTCCAACCCCAACCCTCCCAGATTGTGAGTTCCTACGGGAATAGGGCCCTCATCTCCTCCTGTACTGTTTGTCAAATGTTGTTCAATGTATTGTAACCCTGTCTATACTGTGCTTATTGTACAGCGCTGCGGAATATGCTGGCGCTTTATAAATAAAGAATAATAATAACACTGATTAATGTCCGGCCGCGATTACCAGAAAGTTACTCACAGCCTGGACGTGGTGCAAATAGATTCCGTTGCTGCAGAATCTGTCAGCACCAGCAGAACCCACCCAAAAAAAACCGCATACTCACCTCCTGTCCCTGCGACGAGGACCGCGGCTCGGGAAAAAGACCCCCAGTCTCTCTCTGAGGATCACTATGCCGACCTGCCGGATCTCGTGAGGTGCAGGACATGTGACCGGCAGGGTCTGCCTCAATGCAGTTCTATGGACTCCATTGAGTGGATGCTCGTGGCGGTGCTTAGCGCCCGATTACGATGCAGGCAGCTTTTCTATTATTATTATTATTGTACTTTATATAGCGCCAGCATATTCCGCAGTGCTGTACAATGGGCACAAGATAGACAGGGTTACAATACATTGAGCCTTAGCAACATTTGATAAATCAGTACAGGAGGAAACGAGGGCCCTATTCCTGTGGGAACTCACACTCTAGAGGTGTTGGAGGTGGAAACAGGAGGAGAGGACTGCAAGGTAGGAATGTGCGTTTGTTTCGTTCGCTCCAAGATGAATTCCGTACGAAATTCACCATTTTCGTTGCTTCGGGAGCATTTCCTAAACTAAATATTGGCCGCCCGCAATGATGAAATCCCGAATCAAAGTTTCAACACAAACAAAATCATTTCGTTATGGGACCTAAACGGAAAAAAAATAAAAAAAATATCGGGACACAAATGATCCGAAATGCCAAAAAAACAGAACAAAAAGATCAAAAACAAATTAAATTTCTGAAACAAATGATCTGACACGAAAAAAGACAGAACCAATGATCTAAAATGAGAAAAAAAGGAAACAAATGGTATGAAATGAAAAAAGAAAAAAAAAATGATTTAAAACACAAAAAAACTGAACCAAATTATCTGGAATTAGGATTTTTCTTGCCATTTTTTGGAATTTTCGGGTGAAAATTTAGTTTCCTAATTTATTTTAAAGAAACTAGGCTTTTCCTCCATAGCTTTCAATGTTAAAAAAATCCCCGTTTTTATTAAATATTTCTAAAATCATGAATTATTTTCAGTTGCAGCAAACAGCCATTTTATTTCTTTTTTAGGATTATTTCCTCTCCTTTCCAGCCCGGCCCCCTGGTAGTGAGAGCGATCTGGACCATTGTCTGGGCTAATCCATTCCAGCCTCTCTGCTCCTGGATTCCCCTGTAGTTGGTATGGCCTGGGATCACATGTTCTGCACCACTCTCTATAAATAAGTACTTCATGTGCTCGGGACTCTTGCGAAGCTCATTGCTCCCTGAGGGTCTGCTGGTCTATGTTCTGCTCTGTGATTCTCCTGTATGGTTTTGACTATTCTGTTGTATGATCCCTTCGCTCTGTATTTTGAGATTCTGGTTACCCCACCCTGCTTGTATGACTTACTCTCCCGGCTCTTAACCCCTTGGCTCCTGTTCTGACTTTCTCTCTGGCGATACTGCACACCGGCATACAGCTGACACACTACCCTGGTGTTAAGAGAAGGGATGAGCCGAACGCACCGTGTTCGGTTCGATTTCGAACCCGATCAATTTCAAAGTTCGAGTTCGATCTCAAACACGATCCGAACTCAATGCAAGTCAATGGGACCCGAACGCTCGCTTTATAGAGTGTCCTCCGAGAGGGCCTATATGCAAGATATTTGCCATAAAAGGTGTATGGGGGTCCGGGTAGTGCCCTGGGGGACAGGAAACAAGGACAAAAAGTTAAAAAAAAAATTTTTTAACCCTTTCACTGCTGAGGCATTTCCCGCCTCTGTGCTGAGGTCATTTTTACCGCTTTCGCTCATCATGTTTAAATGCGTTTTGAAGCCATAATTTATTATACGACCCAGACATCTTATATATCGTTCTTTCCGGCAGACTCGGCAAATTCATAATATGTCATTATTATATGTATACGTCATGTCCTGTCTGTATAATATAACAGAAAATGCAATAAAATCTGAATTTTCAATAATTTATAATGTCTAAAGTGTTTTTCTTCACATTTTAACATGCGATCCATTGCGGTTATATTTTGGATGGGGTGCGATTGTTAAAAAAATGGTCAGTTTTTTTTCTTCTAATGTTCCCTAGATGTTCCAACTCTCGCACCTTAATCTCTCTTTTAGTCTTACCCACATGTTGCGCCCCGCGGGGGCATTCGAGCAGATAAATCACTCCGACACAGTTAATAAATGATTTAATAGGAAAATCTTCCCCTAATGCGTCGCTTTTGAAATTCACTGTTTTCTTATCTTGATACTGACATGCTTTGCATTTTCCACACTTGTGAAAGCCCATTGGTCTATTGGAAGAAATCTACTATTTTTCTCTTTAATTTTAGGGAGGAAACTAGGGGCCTGGTGGTTTTATAAATTTTGTGCTTTTCTAAATATAACCATAGTCGAATTTGGAATATCCTGCGCCAGAACAGGATCCGCTTTCAGAATATACCAATATTATTTCAAAACTTGTTTAATTTTACTAGGGTGGGGGTTATATTGAGTAATAAATGCGTATTTAAACCTCGCTTCCTCTTTCTTCGTTTGTTCCTCCCCTCTATTCTTCAACTTTTTAGATAACAGACTTCTTCTATCTCTTTGTTTTATTTCCACTAAGTCCCGTTCTAATTTCTTTTTCTCGTATCCTTTCTGATGGTATTGCTCGAGAATCTTGTTACTTTGTGTATGAAAAACTTCTTGTTCAGAACAATTTCTTGTAAGTCTAGTAAGCTGGCTCCTTGGTACATTCTCTAACCACTTGGCTGCATGTGAACTATCTCTACTTATTACTGTATCAGTATCTGTCTTTTTGAAAAACGTTTTTGGTTCTATTTTCTCATTCTTAATATAAATTGTAAGATCCAAAAAGTCTCTGCTCAAATTACTAATATTAAAAGTGAATCTCAAATAAAAATTGTTAGTATTTAATGAACCAATAAACTCTCTCAAAGAACTCTCATCTCCTTTCCATAAAATTAAAATATCGCCAATATAACGCCGCCAGAGGACGAGGCAGCCCCCGGCCACGCCAGATCACACATGACGCCGTTCCCACCTATGCATGTACAGGTTGGCATATCGATGCATTTAAGTGGGAGCAGCCCAAAGAGTATGGCAGCATTTAAGAGCATTAACCATAGCAATTATTATGTCCTCTGTTCATTTCATGATGATAAGAGGTGCTATGTGCAAAATTTTGGTTCCAAGAATGTACAGCATCTTAACTATGAATATGAACTGCACTTTTGTGAATATATTGTTATCAGGAGAAAAAGGTCAACTTACTGAGCATCAGCTCCATCTGACCATTAGATATAGAATTATACAGCTTAATAGAAGTTGTTTTATTCCATATAGTATATTGATATCTTATGGTCCACCGCATTGTGTATTTCAACTGATCACGTTTAATCTTTATTATTTTATTATTATTCTTTATTTATAAAGCGCCAGCATATTCCGCAGCGCTGTACAATAAGCACAGTATAGACAGGGTTACAATACATTGAACAACATTTGACAAACAGTACAGGAGGAGATGAGGGCCCTATTCCCGTAGGAACTCACAATCTGGGAGGGTTGGGGTTGGAAACAGGAGGAGAGGACTGTAAGGTGAGAGTGATTGATGGTTGCGTCAGTGAGTTGGGGGGTCGGCTTCCCTAAATAGGAACGTTTTAAGGGAGCGTTTGAAGGAAGAGAAGTTAGGGGAAAGTCTGACAGTACGAGGGAGAGCGTTCCAGAGAGTGGGGGCTGCGCGTGAGAAATCCTGCAGTCTATCATGGGAAGAGGTGATGCGGGGAGAAGCTAGGCGCAGGTCACTGTTTGACCTTAGGGAGCGGGCTGGGGTGTATTTGGTGATTAGTGAGGACAGGTAGTGGGGAGCTGAGTTAGTGAGGGTTTTGTAGGTAAGGATAAGGATTTTGAACTTAATTCTGCAGTGGATGGGGAGCCAGTGAAGGGACTCGCAGAGGGGAGCGGCAGAGACAGAGCGGCGGGTGAGGTGAATTAGCCTGGCGGAGGCGTTCAGGATGGATTGTCCTTAATCTTATTAAGGAAAACTTATTTTGTTACTATGTATTCCCTGAAGCTCTTTATCAGCGATACTTTTACAATAGGAGGTGGAATAGTAACCACAAACAGTATCACCCGGTACAAGTCGGAATCCGATTATTTATAGGTGTGTTGTTTATTTGTGAATAGAAATATTCTTTTTAATGATACAATAAAGGTTATATTTTATCTAACTGTACGGTCTGTGTGTCAAATCAGTTCACAGTGGCTGAGAGTCATCCCATAGCTTTCAATTTTAAAAATATTCCTGTTTATTATTATTATTATTATTGATTATCCAATCTATACTATAATAGAATAAGCCTAAAAACGTCCGTCGCCAAAAGCCGTCTGCGCATGCGCGACGGACTTTTGAAAGCGGCCGTTAAAACACACAGGTAGCTGCGCGTGCCGGCCGCGTGAAAAAAAAAAAAAAACGGCACGAGCCGCGCGCAGCTACCCGTGTTTACACGGCCGCCAGATGCCCCGATCCTCCAGCGCTGACCGTCCTCCGGCTGCCGGCGGGCCTCCAGGCTCAAGGGAGCCCCCGGCTCGGTTTGGGCCTACAGGCCCAGCCGAGCCGGGGACTCGCCTGAGCCTAGAGGTCCGCCGAATAGGCCGCCGGCAGTCGGTCAGCGCTGGAGGTTCGGGGCTGAAGTTCACAAAACATACTCACCTAAATCGGCCCCGATCCTCCAGCGGTGACCGGCTGCCGAGCGGGCTGCTCAGCCGGCCTCTAGGCTCAGGCGAGTCCCCGGCTCGGCTGGGCCTGTAGGCCCAAGCCGAGCCGGGGACTCGCCTGAGCCTAGAAGCCGGCTGAGCAGCCCGCTCGGCATCCGCTCAGCGCTGGAGGATCGGGGCCGAAGTTCAAAAAAACATACATAACTCCATACGTCGTCCCTGAGCTCCAACGGGGACCAGCGGCCTGCTCGGCGGGCCTCCAGGCTCGGGCGAGCCCCCAGCTCGGTTTGGGCCTACAGGCCCAGCCGAGCCGGGGACTCGCCTAAGCCTGGAGGTCCGCCGAGCAGGCCGCCGGTCCCCGCTGGAGCTCAGGGACGAAATACCCATAACACAATCGAAAAATTCGGCCCAGAACTCCAGCGGTGACCTCCTCCGGTCGAGCGGGCTGCTCGACCGGCCTCCAGGCTCAGGCGAGCCCCCGGCTCGGCATGGGCCTACAGGCCCAGACCGAGCCGGGGACTCGCCTGAGTCTAGAGGCCGGCCGAGCAGCCCGCTCGGCCGGAAGAGGTCACCGCGGTACACAAAACATACATAACCCCCTACTGCGTCCCTGAGCTCCAGCGGTGACCGGCTGCCGACCGGCCTCCATGCTCAGGCGAAACCGAGCCTGTAGGCCCAAACCGAGCCGGGGACTCGCCTAAGCCTAGAGGCCCGCCGAGCAGCCAGCGGCAGCCGGAGGAGGTCACCGCTGGAGGATCGGGGCCGAAGTTCCCAAACAAACACAACAAAAAATCGGCCCCGAGCTCCAACGGAGACCTCCTCCGGCTGCCGCTGGCTGCTCGGCGGGCCTCTAGGCTTAGGCGAGCCCCCGGCTTGGCTTGGGCCTACAGGCCCAGCCGAGCCGGGGACTCGCCTAAGCGTAGAGGCCGGCCGAGCAGCCTGCTCGGCCGGAGGAGGTCACCGCTGGAGCTCAGGGCCGATGTTGCCTAACACATACTCACCGACATCGGCCCTTAGCTCCTCCAGCGATGGCGGTCCCGCTTGCAGCATCCCCTCTCTCTCCGTTGTTCGCCGGAATGACGTCACGAAAGCCTTTGACCCCGGGGGTCAAAGGCTTTCGTGACGTCATCCTGGCGAACAACGGAGAGAGGATGCTGCAAGCGGGACCGCCATCGCTGGAGGAGCTAAGGGCGATGTCGGTGAGTATGTGTGGAACCGGTGGAGGACTCGAGGCCGATGTAGGTGAGTATGTGCTCTACACACACACACCCTGCTTGCTCGGCCGGTATCCAAGCTTAGGCGAGCCCCCGGCTTGGCTTGGGCCTAGAGGCCCTGCCGAGCCGGGGACTCGCCTGAGCATGGAGGCCGGTCGAGTTGCATGCTCGGGCGTCCTCCAGGCTCAGGCGAGTCCCCGGCTCGGCTGGGCCTCTAGGCCCACGCCAAGCCGGGGGCTCGCCTAAGCTTGGTCGGCATCCAGGCTCAGGCGAGCCCCCGGCTTGGCTTGAGCCTAGAGGCCCAGCCGAGCCAGGGACTCCCCTGAGCCTGGAGGACGGCCGAGCATGCAACTCGACCGGCCTCCATGCTCAGGCGAGTCCCCGGCTCGGCAGGGCCTCTAGGCCCAAGCCAAGCCGGGGGCTCGCCTAAGCTTGGATACCGGCCGAGTAAGCAGGGTGGGTGTGGAGAGCACATACTCACCTACATTAGCCCTGAGCTCCAGCGGTGACTGTCCTCCGGCTGTCGCAGGCTGCTCGGCCGGCCTCCAGGCTCAGGCGAGCCCCCGGCTTGGCTTGGGCCTACAGGCCCAGCCGAGCCGGGGGCTCGCCTAAGCCTGGAGGCCGGCCGAGCAGCCTACGACAGCCACCGCTGAGGCTCCGGGCCAATGTAGGGGGATGTTGCCTACAGATACTCACCTACATCGGCCCTTAGCTCCTCCAGCGATGGCGGTCCCGCTTCCAGCGTCCTCTCTCGCTCCGTTGTTCGCCGGAATGACGTCACGAAAGCCTTTGACCCCGGGGGGTCAAAGGCTTTCATGACGTCATCCCGGCGACCAACGGAGCGAGAGAGGACGCTGGAAGCGGGACGCGGGACCGCCATCGCTGGAGGAGCTAAGGGCCGATGTAGGTGAGTATATACGAGCGGGGGGGGCCATATCCACGAGCGGGGGGGGCCATATCCACGAGGGGGGCCATATCCACGAGCGGGGGGGGGGCCATATCCACGAGCGGGGGGGGCCATATCCACGAGCTGGGGCAGTATCCACGTGCTGGGGCAGTATCCACGTGCTGGGGCGATATCCACGTGCTGGGGCGATATCCACGTGCAGGGGCGATATCCACGTGCAGGGGCAGTATCCACGTGCTGGGGCAATATCCACGTGCAGGGGCAGTATCCACGTGCTGGGGCAATATCCACGTGCAGGGGCAGTATCCAAGCTGGGGCAGTATCCACGTGTGGGCTGGTATCCACGTGCTGGGGCAGTATCCACGTGCTGGGGCAATATCCACGTGCTGGGGCAGTATCCACGAGCTGGGGCAATATCCACGTGCTGGGGCAGTATCCACGTGCTGGGGCAGTATCCACGAGCTGGGGCAATATCCACGTGCTGGGGCAGTATCCACGTGCTGGGGCAGTATCCACGTGCTGGGGCAATATCCACGTGCTGGGGCAATATCCACGTGCTGGGGCAGTATCCACGTGCTGGGGCAGTATCCACGTGCTGGGGCAGTATCCACGTGCTGGGGCAATATCCAGGAGCTGGGGCAGTATCCACGAGCTGGGGCAATATCCACGTGCTGGGGCAGTATCCATCCACGTGCTGGGGCAATATCCACGTGCTAGGGCAGTATCCACGAGCTGGGGCAGTATCCACGAGCTGGGGCAATATCCACGTGCTGGGGCAATATCCACGTGCTAGGGCAGTATCCACGAGCTGGGGCAGTATCCACGTGCTGCGGCAATATCCACGTGCTGGGGCAATATCCACGTGCTGGGGCAATATCCACGTGCTGGGGCAGTATCCACGTGCTGCGGCAATATCCACGTGCTGGGGCAATATCCACGTGCTGGGGCAATATCCACGTGCTGGGGCAGTATCCACGTGCTGGGGCAATATCCACGTGCTGGGGCAATATCCACGTGCTGGGGCAATATCCACGTGCTGGGGCAGTATCCACGTGCTGGGGCAGTATCCACGTGCTGGGGCAATATCCACGTGCTGGGGCAATATCCACGTGCTGGGGCAATATCCACGTGCTGGGGCAGTATCCACGTGCTGGGGCAGTATCCACGTGCTGGGGCAGTATCCACGTGCTGCGGCAATATCCACGTGCTGGGGCAATATCCACGTGCTGGGGCAGTATCCACGTGCTGGGCAGTATCCACGTGCTGCGGCAATATCCACGTGCTGGGGCAATATCCACGTGCTGGGGCAGTATCCACGTTCTGGGGCAGTATCCACGTGCTGGGGCAGTATCCACGTGCTGGGGCAGTATCCACGTGCTGGGGCAGTATCCACGTTCTGGGGCAATATCCACGTGCTGGGGCAATATCCACGTGCTGGGGCAATATCCACGTGCTGGGGCAGTATCCACGTGCTGCGGCAATATCCACGTGCTGGGGCAATATCCACGTGCTGGGGCAATATCCACGTGCTGGGGCAGTATCCACGTGCTGGGGCAGTATCCACGTGCTGCGGCAATATCCACGTGCTGGGGCAATATCCACGTGCTGGGGCAATATCCACGTGCTGGGGCAGTATCCACCTGCTGGGGCAGTATCCACGTTCTGGGGCAGTATCCACGTGCTGGGGCAGTATCCACGTGCTGGGGCAATATCCACGTGCTGGGGCAGTATCCACGAGCTGGGGCAGTATACATGAGCAGGGGCAGTATATCCACAATAGACTGCCCTCTTGGCAGGCTTTACAACTAGTATCTAATAAAATGTTTATTATTTTAATCTGCAGCAAAAAGTTTATTTCATTTTTTTAGGATCTTTTAGGCATTTTTCTGGAAATAAATTCCCTTTTTTTTTTAACAGCAGTTTTTCTTTTTCTGTAACAGACCTTTTTATTATCATTCATAGGATCTTTATGTATAAATTACAGACATTTTCGTTCAGTAGTTTTTTGCAAACGGTGTTTCAATTCTGACACTTTCAATCGTATTGTTTTCTTTTGTCTTTTTTATCCGTCCGGCAGCTTGTCGGATTTTTCCTGCGGCTGGTCTGCGCTCGGCAGCTCGTCGGCTGTGTTTTGTGGCTGTCCGTTGTGTTTGCGGCAAGTTGGCGGGGGCTTTCGGTGGCCGATTGGCTGCACTTTGGGGACCCTGCGGTGAATGATGAATTATCCCACAAGACACGGATGCTCTTATTATGCTATCTTTTCTTTACTTACGCCGATAGCAGCAAAGAACAATCTCTCAAATTCAAAATACTTTGTTTTGTGAGTGAAAAAACATGTTTAAACAGTATATATACATAACATAACAATGGTACAGTCCAGTATAACCATGGTACAGTCCAACTCTTCAAATCCTCTGACCACTGTTGGCTCCTCCTCTTTTCTTTGCTGCTCGCCGAGATGAGTATCAGCAGCAATAATTATTTATTTGTGAATTATCTGACAGTTTGCTGTTTTTTCACTGTAGCATTATATATAGACTAGTTGTAAAGCCTGCCCAGAGGGCAGTCTATTGTGGATATACTGCCCCTGCTCATGTATACTGCCCCAGCTCGTGGATACTGCCCCAGCTCGTGGATATTGCCCCAGCATGTGGATACTGCCCCAGCACGTGGATATTGCCCCAGCACGTGGATATTGCCCCAGCTCGTGGATATTGCCCAGCACGTGGATACTGCCCCAGCACGTGGATATTGCCCAAGCACGTGGATATTGCCCCAGCTCGTGGATATTGCCCCAGCACGTGGATACTGCCCAGCACGTGGATACTGCCCCAGCACGTGGATGGATACTGCCCCAGCACGTGGATACTGCCCCAGCACGTGGATACTGCCCCAGCACGTGGATATTGCCCCAGCTCGTGGATACTGCCCAGCACGTGGATATTGACCCAGCACGTGGATATATGCCCCAGCACGTGGACTGCCCAGCACGTGGATACTGCCCCAGCACGTGGATATTGCCCCGGCTCGTGGATACTGCCCAGCACGTGGATATTGCCCCAGCACGTGGATATTGACCCAGCACGTGGATATTGCCCCAGCACGTGGATATTGCCCCAGCACGTGGATACTGCCCCAGCTCGTGGATACTGCCCTAGCACGTGGATATTGCCCCAGCACGTGGATGGATATTGCCCCAGCACGTGGATATTGCCCCAGCTCGTGGATACTGCCCCAGCTCCTGGATATTGCCCAGCACGTGGATACTGCCCAGCACGTGGATATTGACCAGCACGTGGATATTGCCCCAGCACGTGGATATTGCCCCAGCACGTGGATACTGCCCCAGCACGTGGATACTGCCCCAGCACGTGGATATTGCCCCAGCTCGTGGATACTGCCCCAGCACGTGGATACTGCCCAGCACGTGGATATTGCCCCAGCACGTGGATTGATACTGCCCCAGCACGTGGTACTGCCCCAGCACGTGGATACTGCCCCAGCACGTGGGTGGATACTGCCCCAGCACGTGGATACTGCCCCAGCACGTGGATACTGCCCCAGCACGTGGATATTGCCCCAGCTCGTGGATACTGCCCCAGCACGTGGATACTGCCCAGCACGTGGATATTGCCCCAGCACGTGGATATTGCCCCAGCACGTGGATATTGCCCCAGCACGTGGATACTGCCCCAGCACGTGGATACTGCCCCAGCACGTGGATACTGCCCCAGCACGTGGATACTGCCCAGCACGTGGATATTGCCCCAGCACGTGGATATTGACCCAGCACGTGGATATTGCCCCAGCACGTGGATATTGCCCCAGCACGTGGATACTGCCCCAGCACGTGGATATTGCGCCAGCACGTGATACTGCCCAGCACGTGGATATTGCCCCAGCACGTGGATATTGCCCCAGCACGTGGATACTGCCCCAGCACGTGGATACTGCCCCAGCACGTGGATACTGCCCCAGCTCGTGGATATTGCCCCAGCACGTGGATATTGACCCAGCACGTGGATATTGCCCCAGCACGTGGATATTGCCCAGCACGTGGATATTGCCCCAGCACGTGGATAGTGCCCCAGCACGTGGATACTGCCCCAGCTCGTGGATATTGACCCAGCACGTGGATATCGCCCCAGCACGTGGATATCGCCCCCGCTCGTGGATATGGCCCCCCCGCTCGTGGATATGGCCCCCCCGCTCGTGGATATACTCACCTACATCGGCCCTCCAGCGATGGCGGTCCCGCGTCCCGCTTCCAGCGTCCTCTCTCGCTCCGTTGGTCGCCGGGATGACGTCACGAAAGCCTTTGACCCCCAGGGTCAAAGGCTTTCGTGACGTCATTCCGGCGAACAACGGAGCGAGAGAGGACGCTGGAAGCGGGACCGCCATCGCTGGAGGAGCTAAGGGCCGATGTAGGTGAGTATGTGTAGGCAACATCCCCCTACATTGGCCCGGAGCCTCAGCGGTGGCTGTCGTAGGCTGCTCGGCCGGCTTCCAGGCTTAGGCGAGCCCCCGGCTCGGCTGGGCCTGTAGGCCCAAGCCAAGCCGGGGGCTCGCCTGAGCCTGGAGGCCGGCCGAGCAGCCTGCGACAGCCGGAGGACAGTCACCGCTGGAGCTCAGGGCTAATGTAGGTGAGTATGTGCTCTCCACCCCACCCTGCTTACTCGGCCGGTATCCAAGCTTAGGCGAGCCCCCGGCTTGGGCCTAGAGGCCCAACAGAGCCGGGGACTCGCCTGAGCCTGGATGCCGACCAAGCTTAGGCGAGCCCCCGGCTTGGCGTGGGCCTAGAGGCCCAGCCGAGCCGGGGACTCGCCTGAGCCTGGAGGACGCCCGAGCATGCAACTCGACCGGCCTCCATGCTCAGGCGAGTCCCCGGCTCGGCAGGGCCTCTAGGCCCAAGCCAAGCCGGGGGCTCGCCTAAGCTTGGATACCGGCCGAGCAAGCAGGGTGTGTGGTGTGTGTGTAGAGCACATACTCACCTACATCGGCCTCGAGTCCTCCACCGGTTCCACACATACTCACCGACATCGGCCCTTAGCTCCTCCAGCGATGGCGGTCCCGCTTGCAGCATCCTCTCTCCGTTGCTCGCCAGGATGACGTCACGAAAGCCTTTGACCCCCCGGGGTCAAAGGCTATCGTGACGTCATTCCGGCGAGCAACGGAGAGAGGATGCTGCAAGCGGGACCGCCATCGCTGGAGGAGCTAAGGCCGATGTCGGTGAGTATGTGTTAGGCAACATCGGCCCTGAGCTCCAGCGGTGACCTCCTCCGGCCGAGCAGGCTGCTCGGCCGGCCTCTACGCTTAGGCGAGTCCCCGGCTCGGCTGGGCCTGTAGGCAAGCCAAGCCGGGGGCTCGCCTAAGCCTAGAGGCCCGCCGAGCAGCCAGCGGCAGCTGGAGGAGGTCTCCGCTGGAGCTCAGGGCCGATTTTGGGGTGTATTTTTGGGACTTCGGCCCCGATCCTCCAGCGGTGACCTTCTCCGGCTGCCGCTGGCTGCTCGGCGGGCCTCTAGGCTTAGGCGAGTCCCCGGCTCAGCTGGGCCTGTAGGCCCAAACCAAGCCGGGGGCTCGCCTAAGCCTAGAGGGCCGCCGAGCAGCCAGCGGCAGCCGGAGGAGGTCTCCGCTGGAGCTCAGGGCCGATTTTGGGGTGTGTTTGTTTGGGAACTTCGGCCCCGATCCTCCAGCGGTGACCTTCTCTGGCTGCTGCTGGCTGCTCGGCGGGCCTCTAGGCTTAGGCGAGTCCCCGGCTCGGCTGGGCCTGTAGCCCAAACCGAGCCGGGGGCTCGCCTAAGCCTAGAGGCCCGCCGAGCAGCCAGCGGCAGCTGGAGGAGGTCACCGCTGGAGCTCAGGGCCGATTTAGGGGAGTATGTTTTGGAACTTCGGCCCCGATCCTCCAGCGGTGACCACCTCCGGCTGCCGCTGGGTGCTCGGCGGGCCTCTAGGCTTAGGCGAGTCCCCGGCTCGGCTGGGCCTGTAGGCCCAAACCGAGCCGGGGGCTCGCCTAAGCCTAGAGGCCCGCCGGCAGCCGGAGGACGGTCACCGCTGGAGGATCGGGGCATCTGGCCGTGTAAACACACGGGTAGCTGCGCGCGGCTCGTGCCGTTTTTTTTTTTTTTTTCACCGGCCGGCACGCGCAGCTACCTGTGTGTTCTAACGGCCGCTTTCAAATGTCCGTCGCGCATGCGCAGTAGGGTTTTGGCGACGGACAGTTTTTAGCTTATTCTTTTATAGTATAGACTAGTTGTAAAGCCTGCCCAGAGGGCAGTCTATTGTGGATATACTGCCCCTGCTCATGTATACTGCCCCAGCTCGTGGATACTGCCCCAGCACGTGGATATTGCCCCAGCACGTGGATACTGCCCCAGCACGTGGATACTGCCCCAGAACGTGGATACTGCCCCAGCAGGTGGATACTGCCCCAGCACGTGGATATTGCCCCAGCACGTGGATATTGCCCCAGCACGTGGATATTGCCGCAGCACGTGGATACTGCCCCAGCACGTGGATACTGCCCCAGCACGTGGATACTGCCCCAGCACGTGGATATTGCCCCAGCACGTGGATATTGCCCCAGCACGTGGATATTGCTGCAGCACGTGGATACTGCCCCAGCACGTGGATATTGCCCCAGCACGTGGATATTGCCCCAGCACGTGGATATCGCCCCAGCACGTGGATATCGCCCCAGCACGTGGATACTGCCCCAGCACGTGGATACTGCCCCAGCTCGTGGATATGGCCCCCCCCCGCTCGTGGATATGGCCCCCCCCCGCTCGTGGATATGGCCCCCCCCCGCTCGTGGATATGGCCCCCCCGCTCGTGGATATGGCCCCCCCGCTCGTGGATATGGCCCCCCCGCTCGTGGATATACTCACCTACATCGGCCCTTAGCTCCTCCAGCGATGGCGGTCCCGCGTCCCGCTTCCAGCGTCCTCTCTCGCTCCGTTGGTCGCCGGGATGACGTCACGAAAGCCTTTGACCCCCCGGGGTCAAAGGCTTTCGTGACGTCATTCCGGCGAACAACGGAGCGAGAGAGGACGCTGGAAGCGGGACCGCCATCGCTGGAGGAGCTAAGGGCCGATGTAGGTGAGTATCTGTAGGCAACATCCCCCTACATTGCCCGGAGCCTCAGCGGTGGCTGTCGTAGGCTGCTCGGCCGGCCTCCAGGCTTAGGCGAGCCCCCGGCTCGGCTGGGCCTGTAGGCCCAAGCCAAGCCGGGGGCTCGCCTGAGCCTGGAGGCCGGCCGAGCAGCCTGCGACAGCCGGAGGACAGTCACCGCTGGAGCTCAGGGCTAATGTAGGTGAGTATGTGCTCTCCACACCCACCCTGCTTACTCGGCCGGTATCCAAGCTTAGGCGAGCCCCCGGCTTGGCTTGGGCCTAGAGGCCCTGCCGAGCGGGGACTCGCCTGAGCATGGAGGCCGGTCGAGTTGCATGCTCGGCCGTCCTCCAGGCTCAGGGGAGTCCCTGGCTCGGCTGGGCCTCTAGGCTCAAGCCAAGCCGGGGGCTCGCCTGAGCCTGGATGCCGACCAAGCTTAGGCGAGCCCCCGGCTTGGCGTGGGCCTAGAGGCCCAGCCGAGCCGGGAACTCGCCTGAGCCTGGAGGACGCCGAGCATGCAACTCGACCGGCCTCCATGCTCAGGCGAGTCCCCGGCTCGGCAGGGCCTCTAGGCCCAAGCCAAGCCGGGGGCTCGCCTAAGCTTGGATACCGGCCGAGCAAGCAGGGTGTGTGTGTGTAGAGCACATACTCACCTACATCGGCCTCGAGTCCTCCACCAGTTCCACACATACTCACCGACATCGGCCCTTAGCTCCTCCAGCGATGGCGGTCCCGCTTGCAGCATCCTCTCTCCGTTGTTCGCCAGGATGACGTCACGAAAGCCTTTGACCCCCCGGGGTCAAAGGCTTTCGTGACGTCATTCCGGCGAACAACGGAGAGAGAGGGGATGCTGCAAGCGGGACCGCCATCGCTGGAGGAGCTAAGGGCCGATGTCGGTGAGTATGTGTTAGGCAACATCGGCCCTGAGCTCCAGCGGTGACCTCCTCCGGCCGAGCAGGCTGCTCGGCCGGCCTCTACGCTTAGGCGAGTCCCCGGCTCGGCTGGGCCTGTAGGCCCAAGCCAAGCCGGGGGCTCGCCTAAGCCTAGAGGCCCGCCGAGCAGCCAGCGGCAGCCGGAGGAGGTCTCCGTTGGAGCTCGGGGCCGATTTTTTGTTGTGTTTGTTGGGAACTTCGGCCCCGATCCTCCAGCGGTGACCTCCTCCGGCTGCCGCTGGCTGCTCGGCGGGCCTCTAGGCTTAGGCGAGTCCCCGGCTCGGTTTGGGCCTACAGGCTCGGTTTCGCCTGAGCATGGAGGCCGGTCGGCAGCCGGTCACCGCTGGAGCTCAGGGACGCAGTAGGGGTTATGTATGTTTTTGTGTACCGCGGTGACCTCTTCCGGCCGAGCGGGCTGCTCGGCCGGCCTCTAGACTCAGGCGAGTCCCCGGCTCGGTCTGGGCCTGTAGGCCCATGCCGAGCCGGGGGCTCGCCTGAGCCTGGAGGCCGGTCGAGCAGCCCGCTCGACCGGAGGAGGTCACCGCTGGAGTTCTGGCCGAATTTTTCGATTGTGTTATGGGTATTTCGTCCCTGAGCTCCAGCGGGGACGGCGGCCTGCTCGGCGGACCTCCAGGCTTAGGCGAGTCCCCGGCTCGGCTGGGCCTGTAGGCCCAAACCGAGCTGGGGGCTCGCCCGAGCCTGGAGGCCTGCCGAGCAGGCCGCCGGTCCCCGTTGGAGCTCAGGGACGACGTATGGAGTTATGTATGTTTTTTTTGAACTTCGGCCCCGATCCTCCAGCGCTGAGCGGATGCCGAGCGGGCTGCTCAGCCGGCTTCTAGGCTCAGGCGAGTCCCCGGCTCGGCTTGGGCCTACAGGCCCAGCCGAGCGGGGACTCGCCTGAGCCTAGAGGCCGGCTGAGCAGCCTGCTCGGCAGCCGGTCACCGCTGGAGGATCGGGGCCGATTTAGGTGAGTATGTTTTGTGAACTTCAGCCCCGAACCTCCAGCGCTGACCGACTGCCGGCGGCCTATTCGGCGGACCTCTAGGCTCAGGCGAGTCCCCGCTCGGCTGGGCCTGTAGGCCCAAACCGAGCCGGGGGCTCCCTTGAGCCTGGAGGCCCGCCGGCAGCCGGGACGGTCAGCGCTGGAGGATCGGGGCATCTGGCGGCCGTGTAAACACGGGTAGCTGCGCGCGGCTCGTGACGTTTTTTTTTTTTTCACGCGGCCGGCACGCGCAGCTACCTGTGTGTTTTAACGGCCGCTTTCAAAAGTCCGTCGCGCATGCGCAGACGGCTTTTTGGCGACGGACGTTTTTAGGCTTATTCTATTATAGTATAGATACTGTATATGTACATGTATTTTATTAATTGCTATATATATTTTATGCATATACACTTGTGTATTTATGTTGGTTGTGTTTATTACAGGAGCTAAGTTTCACAGTTTTTTCTCTTTTGTGTTTGGGGATGGTATAGTTTATTGCCCAGCTATAAAGGTGCTTTTTTCCCCCGTTTTCAGAGCGTGGCGTCTATGCGGCGGCTGTTTGTTTTGTTTCGGTGCCTCCCCTGCATCTCCGTTACTCAGAGAGGTGCGGCTTCGCGCCACTGCCTGAGGTAAATTCTTGCGACGGTCCGCGCATGTGCGGGTGTCGCGGCGAGTTACCTCAGGAGACCGGCGGTTGAAAAAAGGGCTGTGAAACGGCAAGTTTTTTTGCAATAAATTGGGTTAGCGATTATGGCCAATAATAAGGTACCAGTTACCCCAGGCACTCTGGCTCCTATTCCCTTTAATTCTAACCCGGCAGATGCCTTTGTGGCTGCGCTGTCGGTGTTTTCTAATAACTTAGAAAATACAATGGTTAGGGTACTGGCAAGTCATTCAGCCAGAAGGTCCTCCATTATTTCCCCGGGGTCAGAAAAATTCTTATCCATTGATTCCCACCGGGATGAGGAGGTCCCTGGGACCTCAATTGAGGGAGGTGAGCAACTCCCTAAAAAATGCTCACATAAGAAACCTACTTATTCAAGTACACATGATTCTCCACAACATTCCACTGTGGTTAAAAAAAGGGGCCATTTAAAATCGGCCACCAAAAGGAGATGGAAACGCGCAAAGGATACTGACAGCTCCTCTGATTATTCCAGTGAGGAAGAGATGTCAGATCCGGAGGAGAGCTCTGACCCCGATTATGACCCAGAAGCTTCCCCTATAGAAACGGACACGGTGTCTTCACCTGAGTCCAGTGAGGGAAACAAACCGGCTTTAGATCCGGTAGATGCTCTGGGGAACTCAATGTTCATTTCGGAACAGTTGAAACATCCACGTTCTTCAGAGTGGTCGCCAATTGAACATGTGGCTAAATACATTGAGCAACGTATACGTTTGCCCATGGATAAAAGGACCAGAAATAACCTGAGGGCTGAGTGTCCGGCCCCAACTTTGGCACATAAATTACATCTAGTACCGGAGTTAGATCCGAAGATAATAGACATACTCCAGGAGTCTAATTGGACTCCAAAGAGGGGAGTTGAGGCCACATTGAAGGTGTGCCACGACAAATTATTCGACCTTCTAGGTCCACTGGCCAAATTGATGGATTCTGTTGAAAGAGCTCTCCTCACGAACGAGAAACCAGACCTGTTTGAATACAGGGGCTGGATACAAAGATTGGTCTGTGTGTTTGGGAATCTGAACACGGCCATTTCAAGCGAGAGGAGACGCTCAATTCTCCTTAAGATTGATTCTAAAGTAGCTTCTCTGGCAACCAACGAGCCAGGTTCCAGCGCTGTAGGCATGCTTTTTGGAGAAGGAATCTTCAAAGAAATGAATTATTCAGGATCTTTCGACAGTTGGCAAAGTCAAGGCCAACATAAGGAAAGCTTTCCCAAATAGGGTTTTTGGCAGGGCCGGGAAAAACCGAGGTCGTTTTCCTGGCCGCAATCCATATTTCATCTCAAGAGGTGCTTTCAGATCCTCTTACCAAGAGGCCCCAAAAAACCCCACCTTTTTTCCCGCAACGATCCAGACCTTTCCGTCAACGCGGTTACAGAGGATCTAGGAGATCAGGGTCCTTTGGTGAGTATACCTTCACTCCAATGTTTTTCCACAGGAGAGGTGGGGGGAAGGACATTAAATTTTTTCAATCAATGGCAAATAATCACATCCGATTCATGGGTTCTTCAGACAATTCAGGGTTTCAGGATAGAGTTCATTGCTCATCCTGTACAGACTATACCTCCGGGAATAATGGTTACGCCCACAAAAGTCATTACTTCACTGGAAGTAAAAAATCTTTTAAGAAAAAATGCAATAGAAGAGGTGATACCTCAAAAAGAAATATTTTTGAGCAATATATTTCTGGTAAAAAATAAAGACGGGGATTTCCGTCCTGTATTATTATTATTATTATTATTATTCTTTATTTATAAAGCGCCAGCATATTCCGCAGCGCTGTACAATAAGCACAGTATAGACAGGGTTACAATACATTGAACAACATTTGACAAACAGTACAGGAGGAGATGAGGGCCCTATTCCCGTAGGAACTCACAATCTGGGAGGGTTGGGGTTGGAAACAGGAGGAGAGGACTGTAAGGTGAGGAGAGGACTGTAAGGTGTAATCAACGTAAAACAATTAAACGAGTACGTTGTCTACAACCATTTCAAAATGGAGGGCATTCCATCATTAAAAGAGGTCTTAACTCCACAAGATTGGATGGTCAAAATAGATCTAAAAGATGCATATCTGATGATACCGATAGAAGTTGCCAGCAGGGATTTTCTCCAATTTCATTGGGAGGGCACCCTTTGGAGCTTCAAGTCCCTACCGTTCGGTCTGTCATCCGCCCCTTGGTGTTTCACCAAGGTAATGAGGCCTGTAGTAGCGTTTCTGTGCAGCAGGGGAGTGCGTCTAGTAATTTACCTAGACGATATTCTCCTCCTGGCAAAAGATCAAACATTATTGACAGTTCACAAAGATTGGACGATCAATCTGTTATCCAATTTGGGTTTCCTAATAAACTACAAGAAATCGGTTCTCACACCAACACAGTTAATCGAATTCTTAGGTTTTACCGTAGATTCCACAGAGATGTCTCTTTCTTTGCCCTCAACCAAAGTTCGGTTGATTCACAAGGAAATTAGACGTCTCCTGTCGGCACAGGAGTTCCCATTACGATGTTTAGCTCGTCTTCTAGGTCTACTTTCCTCAGCAATACAAGCGGTCTTTCCAGGACCGCTGTATTATCGGGCCCTTCAACGTCTGAAGGCGCGATATCTGAGGAGGGGATGGCTTTATCCAGATTACATCTCTTTAGATGACGAATCGAAAGAGGAGATGCAATGGTGGCTGAACCATTTAGAAACATGGAATGGCAGGGCCATTATTCATCCAATACCAGAATTAGTCATTGAATCAGACGCCAGCAGATCTGGGTGGGGCGCGCAATGCGGTTCGCTTTCCACAGGCGGCAGATGGGACACTACAGAGGTAGATTGTTTGGAACTCCTCACTGGTTTTTTTGCTGTTCAAAGTTTCTTCAAACATTTTCAGGCGAGTTCTATTCTTCTCAAAATGGACAATCTGTCTGCAGTGCGTTACATCAACCACTTAGGAGGTCCCAGATCCAAACAGTTGGCGGAGACGGCAAAGACCTTCTGGGGATTTTGCCTGTCTCACAGTCTAACAGTCCAGGCCCAATACATTCCAGGCCTCCACAATGTAGTGGCGGATTGGAATTCTCGATACCTGATAGATTCCAGCGATTGGAGATTGGATACTGAGGTATTTGCCAAATTGTCATCTATCTGGGGTCCTTTTTCTATAGATATATTTGCATCACGCCTCAATACACTTCTATCTCAGTTTTACAGCTGGAGACCAGATCCCATGGCTCTAGCCATGGATGCTCTGGTTCAGGTATGGCCGCTAGGGACGCTTTATGCATTTCCACCATTCATCCTCATTCTAGCGGTAATAAGACTCGTACAATCGCAATTGGCTACGATAGTTCTCATAACACCAGTGTGGAGGTCCCAACCTTGGTTCCCACTACTTCTGGAACTGTCTCTGGACGTTCCCAGGTTAATCCAGGTTTGGCCTCACACTCTGAGGGATCCGGAGGGGACACTTCACAATATCTTGAATCCTCACTCGTTGCGATTGATAGCATGGAAAATATCAGGGGTCATTGGCCTTCCATCGACATTTCGGAGGCAACTGCCTCGTTGTTGTCAAGTTCCTGGGCCCCATCTACCAGAAGGAGATATAGATCCACATGGAGGTCGTGGGCCTCTTGGAGTTTGGAACAACGTATTAATCCCGTTTCAGCTTCTTTGAGTAGTTTGTGAAGTTATTTCACTTGTTTATTTGAGGATGGGAAGCATATTGCAGGATCAATAATTCAAGATCGGCAATATCTTCGCATCAAGGGTTTGACGGGATTCCTGCAGGGAAACATTTATTTTATTTATTTATTTATAAAGGATTTTACCAGGAAGGATACATTGAGATTTCTCTCGTTTTCAAGTATGTCCTGGTACATCCTATGGTATGTAGATTATTAAAGGGTATACGGTGTAAGAGATCACCTCGTTCTCGTTACTCTAACACCTGGGATGTCAATGTTGTTTTTAGTCTCTTGGAGAGTTGGCCTGATAACGAAGTTTTGTCCATCAAACAAATTTCGGCAAAATTGGCCATTTTATTTTGCTTAGTTTCCTGCAAAAGGGTCTCAGACGTTCGAGCCCTAGATCTAATGGGAAGATGTTTTTCTCCAACAGGAGTGAGATTTTTGGTTTCTAACAGGACAAAAACTTCTTTGTCAGGTTTTCTATCCAGCTTTTCCTCAACGTCCTCAACTTTGTCCAGTCCATTGTTTGAAGGAATATGAAAGGGTTACGTTCTCTAACAGAGCTGGTGTATCACAACGATTGTTCATATCTTTATGCAAACCATACAAGTCGGTGTCTTCCACCACACTCGCTAGGTGGGTTAAATGGATCATGTCTGAAGCTGGTGTAGACGTCTCCGTGTTCGGAGCTCATTCCTCCCGGAGTGCTTCTGCTTCAGGAGCTTTTTCCCGGGGATGTCGTCTCGAGGACATCTTAAAGACAGCAGACTGGTTCAGAGAATCCACCTTTAGGGAGTTTTATTTTCAACCGGCGTCTCACATGTCGCATTCATTAGTTACTTAAGCTTTGAACTCGCATAATAAGAGCCTCCGTGTCTTGTGGGATAATTCCCAGATTCCCCTATTATCATGACGGGGAATCATAATTATAGTAAAGACACGGAGGCGAGTATTATCCCGCCCAAATGTGGAGAATTTTTTCCCACCCTAATATCTGACGTGAAGGTTAAGTGTTCGATAAGGTTTAGATCATTTGATTATTCGTTAACAAGCTCTAGTGATCTCTAATGTATTGTTTTCTCTGACAGCTTAATCCTTGGATTGGAATTTATCATACAAGGTTTCCTCTACATGTTCAAGGTTTCCATAAAGGAGGGAGGTTCTTCCGTTGTTTGATTGGTTGAAGAAGAATCGGGACGGTCTCGCATCATAAAAGAGAAGAGCCAACGGTGGTCAGAGGATTTGAAGAGTTGGACTGTACCATGGTTATACTGGACTGTACCATTGTTATCTGTTATGTATATATACTGTTTAAACGTGTTTCTTCACTCTCAAAATACTTTGTTTTGTATTTGAGAGATTGTTCTTTGCTGCTATTGGCGTAAGTAAAGAAAAGATAGCATAATAAGAGCCTCCGTGTCTTTACTATAATTATGATTCCCCGTCATGATAATAGGGGAATCTGGGAATTCACCACAGGGTGGGGAAATTTGATTCCCTGAATTGCATGGAACGACCCCTTATGTGTGAACTTGATATCAGAATGTGCGCTAGACAGGGGGAAGCAGTAACAGAGCCGTGACATGAGATACATTCAGCGCTGCACGGATTAATGTGAGATACTAAACATTCACTGATTTATTATTACCCTGAAAGCTGAGATGTAATTAGACTTTTCCCCCAATTAACCCTGTACTTATTATTGATTTTAGGAGGCGGCAGGAGACGCTCTGCAGCGGCTGAACATTCAGGCTGATTAACGTATAAACTGAACGCATCAAAAATGAGTATTAATTCATATAAACAAACAATCACCAATTACAGCCTGGATAACTGTGAACGCGGCAATCAGGGCTACCAGCGGGTCCTCCTGCAGCTTTTCGAGTTGCCGGGTAACGGAAAGTCATCCTTCATTAACTCCTGTAAGTTCGTCATTGATGGGGTTTATAAGGAACACGCCAAGGCCCGGGAAACGGATGGTGGATGCACCACAAAGAGACTCCCCTATGACCTCACAAATGTCATAACGATGGTCGATAACCGCGGGTTTCCAACACTCAACAAGTTCGAGACCGGGGAGATCTTTGCCCAACTTGGTAAGTCAATAAACATCGCTCTTCTAGGCTTGTAGTGAATAGTTGGAATCCAGCGCCGGCTTCCAGAGTGAATTTATTCTGGGCTCTTACACCATGAAGGAGCAGCCTTTCACAAACACAGACATAACCGGTTCAAAACTGTACAAAGAGCAAGACAATCCAGAGACCGAGACACTGAGGACAGGCAGGAGAACATGAACAAGTCCACGTCCCCTCAATGAAGCTCTGAGCATTAATGCTTGCGCAGGTTGTGACTTCATTCTTCAACCCAAATTCCATGTGACCCACCATTTCTTCCAGCTCTTTCTCTGCAGCCGACGACTCGTGCCACGGAATAAACAGATTTTGAACAACATGAGGCATGACGTGTGTGTGGGCAGTTTGTGGTGTGTGAATGTGTAATGTATATGTGAGGGAGTTTGTGTTGTATGTGTGGGACAGTTTATGGTGTGTATGTGGAAGGTGTAGGTGTTTGTAAGCACAGCTGTTGTGGGGTTAGTGTTGATACATAGAACACACATTGATTGTGTCTGTCAGGGGGTGTGTCCTCGGTTACAGTGTATTTGTCAGGGTTTGTGCCCTCGGTTACAGTGTATTTGTCAAGGTTTGTGTCCTCGGTTACAGTGTATTTGTCAGGGTGTGTGTCCTTGGTTACAGTGTATTTGTCAGGGTGTATGTCCTTGGTTACAGTGTATTTGTCAGGGTGTATGTCCTCGGTTACAGTGTATTTGTCAAGGTGTGTGTCCTCGGTTACAGTGTATTTGTCAGTTGTGTATGTCCTTGGTTACAGTGTATTTATCAGGGTGTGTGTCCTTGGTTACAGTGTATTTGTCAGGGTGTGTGTCCTCGGTTACAGTGTCTGTGTCAGGATGTGTCCTTGGTTAGTATGTGGTTGTAACACCATGCGCGCCTCATGACACATAGAATGAAATGTTATATTTCTGTTTTCTTGTGTTTTCAGGTAAATTGTTGCCGCTGAATGAGGAGGTGGAATTGGCCGTAGATTATGAAAAGAATATGGATCGACTGATGGAAGAAGCTGAAAATTCCAATTACACAGACTTTATTGTCCCTATCTTTGTGCACAGGTTGGTGAAGTTTCACAGTAACAGAATGTCTGATTCTGCTCCAGCCTCAAGTATAGCTGAAACATAAACTTAAGTGGACGTTCAGAGTTGATTCCTGGAGTTTTATCCAAGATCCCCTATGCCATCCACCATCACGATCTCTAATTCCTGTGTCTCCTCTCTCCACAGGTAAGACATTATCACCCATCACCCATTATTCAGACACCCACATCTCAACTGATCCCCTGCATACTTTTGCTGGTAGGACCCGCATCACCCAGTATTCGCAGGCACCCACATTATAACATTACCTTGGTCTTTTTTTGTTTTTTATTTATTTTTGTTTTTCTCCACCATATGCTTTGCTAATTAGCATGTGAATCTCCTGCCCTATTGACACAGCCCATCCAGCTTCAGGTGTTTACCTTTTAACTGCCTGAATGCAATCAGTCTGCCCTATATAACAGCTAAGACTGGCTCCAGTGAGCCTTGGCTCTTGTGACATTCCCAAGTGGCATCCTAAGTGGACGTTCAGAGTTGATTCCTGGAGTTCAGTGGCATTCTTAAGTGGACGTTCAGAGTTGATTCCTGGAGTTCAGTGGCATTCTTAAGTGGACGTTCAGAGTTGATTCCTGGAGTTCAGTGGCATTCTTAAGTGGACGTTCAGAGTTGATTCCTGGAGTTGCGGGACTGGAGGAAGGAACTGCAAGGCCTACTTTTTACTCCGGGTAAACACACGTCTATATCATGCTTTCTCTCACGCTTCTACTCTTTACTTCTACCTTTCTCCTTAAAAATGGAACTCCTGCCCCTCTACCACCGACCCCTACACTATCTGCATCTCTCCCTCCCTCCCTCCTCTCGTCCCACATGATGGCCTCGCATGAGCTCCTTTGTTTCCTCAAAACATGGTCTCCCTCTAACTCTCGTGCTGCCAATCACTCCCACAAATCCCATTCCCACCTTCTCTTTCTCACCCTCCTGCTGTTACTCTATTCAGGTGACATATCCCCTAACCCTGGCCCCACAACACATCCAATACTTCCCTCTCATCCTATCTCCATCGCACATAAATCACCTCCCTGCAAGCCCAGTGTGGCGGAATGAGTGTTGTCCGCCTGCGGGTGTGCTCCAATCTGCTCCCCCCACTGCGCTTACCGCCGGCCCGACTACCGAGTGACACGGCACTCGGCGTCTCGTGCAACCTGGAGTGACCCTGGGGAAGGGTTGGCGGGCCATGGAAGGGGACCCCTGAGTGAGACCAGCCCGACCACCAAGTGACACGGCACTCGGCGTCTCGAGCAGCTGGCCTACTGACCTTGTTGGAGAATGGATCGGTTGCGGAACGGCCGTTCGGATGAAGGAATCGGATTTCCTTCGGGTGAGGTTCGGAACTCCTTCGATTCTTAAATCGGATCTCCGTCGATCGTATGTAGCGCTCGATGTACCGAAGCGCGGTAGACGCGCCGCGGTTTCGGATCGGCAAACGGGATCGAAGAGTAGCCGTTCGTTCGATCTGGTCGAAGCACGTCCGATGCACCCCTGCTCTGATTCGGGATGCAGACACAGGGTGGTCGGATCGTACCTCGATCGTGGATAACGTACCCTGAAGACCACGCGGGATCTCAGCGGTATAGACGTCAGTAAAGGACACCAGACGGAGCTGTATGTACTAGATGAACTGGCTTTATTTTTACACTTCACATATATTTATCAACAATCACACAGAGTCAGAAAAAATGGAAATCCCTGCCCGCCCCCACAAGTCTCATTGGCCCTCGCTGGAAGGAGGCACCCGGGTCCCGATTCGTATTGGCGGTTACGAATCGGGGTGTTGTCGATTCGCAACCGGATGGTCCGAATCGGCCATTTTCCGATCCGATCGATTCGACCGGATCCACAAGGCACTGGGAAAATGGCGGCGAGCAAGGCACACAATGGAATTACACACATTTCACAAAGCACATACGGGGACACTTTTATTACACCACACAATGAAACCACATCTAAATAAAATAACACACGGAATTCCGCTGGTGCAACGGCACCTAAGAGTCTGGAGGGATCGAAACATCCCAAAGGACCGCCCCTGGCTGAGGGTGCTGAGCCATTCCGTGACACCCAGCAACCTCATTCCCATAATCCCTCAGCGCCTGTCCTCTTTCTCCTGCGCCCTCTGGAACGCTCACTCTTTGTGCAACAAACTCACAGCAATCCATGACCTCTTCCTTTCAAACTCCTTCAACCTCCTAGCTTTAACTGAAACCTGGCTAACCCCCTCTGACATGGCCTCCGTTGCTGCTCTCTCACATGGCGGTCTACACTTGAGCCATACCCCCAGACCGGGTGAGAGAAATGGTGGCGGGGTCGGAATCCTGCTCTCTCCCACCTGCACCTACCAGCATCTCCCTCCACCCCCATCCCTCTCCTTCTCCTCCTTCGAGGCACACTGCATCCGCCTGTTCTCTCCTCTGGCCCTCAGGGTGGCAGTCATCTACCGCCCACCGGGACCAACCTCCCAGTTCTTTGACCACTTTGCTACCTGGCTTTCTCACTTCCTGTCTTCTAATCTTCCATGCCTAATTCTTGGGGACTTCAACATTCCCATTGACGATCCTTCCGCCCCTGCTGCCTCCAAACTTCTTTCACTCATGTCCTCCCTTGGACTCACACAATCCTCCCTCCTCCCTACCCACCGTGATGGTCACACTATTGACCTTGTCTTTTCCAACCTCTGCTCCATTTCTGAGTTCAACTGTCGCCCTTTCCCCATCTCTGACCACCACCTTCTCTCTTTCAACCTATCTGGACTTCCTAAACACCCTGCTCCCCCACCCCGCACACAAACTCACAGAAATCTACAGGCTGTGGACCCCCCACCAATTCTCCAACCTACTTCACCACCTCCCTCATACCTCATCCTTCACCTGCCCTGATGCTGCCACTAATCACTACAACACTACGCTTATCTCTGCTCTAGACACTCTTGCTCCTCTTCGACTCTGTAAGGCCCCACGCCGCCAGCTTCAGCCCTGGCACACCCTCCAGACTCACTACCTGCAAAGATGTTCCCGCACCGCAGAGCGTGCCTGGAGGAAATCCCGCTCTGAAGCTGATTTTGTTCACTTCAAGTTTATTCTCTGGTCATACACCGCTGCCCTCCACTTGGCCAAACAATCCTTCTTCTCATCTCTTATATCTACGCTGTCCTCCAACCCTAAACGGCTCTGGTCCACCTTCAACACCCTCCTCTACCCACCTGCACCTCCCCCCACAGCTGCCTTCAGTGCTCAAGACCTGGCAGACTACTTCCTCAGTAAAACTTTAACTATCAGAAGCAACATCCCAACACAAGATAGTTATCTGCCCCTCCACTCCCAGAGGTCCCATCTGCCACCCTCTGCCGCTTCCTCCCAGCCACTGAGGAGGAAGTCAATTCCTTATTGTCCTCCTCACATCTCACCACGTGCCCGCTCGACCCCATTCCCTCACATCTAATTCCTCCCCTCTCCTCCTCCCTCACCCCTGCTCTCACACACATCTTCAACCTATCTCTCTCCACTGGCTCCTTTCCATCCGCCTTCAAAACACACGCTAGTTACCCCTTTACTAAAGAAACCATCCCTAGATCCCAACTCTCCATCCAACTACCGCCCTGTATCCCTGCTTCCCTTCACATCAAAGCTCTTAGAAAAACTAGTCTTCAACCGCCTCTCCCTCTTCCTGTCCTCCAATTCCCTACTTGACCCCCTGCAATCTGGCTTCCGTCCCCTACACTCAACCGAAACTGCCCGCACCAAAGTCACCAACGACCTCCTAACTGCTAAAAAACACGGCCACTATTCTATTCTCATCCTGCTTGACCTCTCGGCTGCTTTTGACACTGTTGACCACCCCCTCCTTCTACAGACCCTCAACTCTCTGGGTCTCGGTGACACTGCACTTGCTTGGTTGACTCCTATTTATCCAACAGGTCCTTCTGTGTGTCCTTTGCTGGTAACTCCTCCTCTATCTTGGTGTACCTCAAGGCTCTGTCCTTGGTCCTCTGCTCTTTTCCATCTACACCTCCTCCCTGGGCAAAAAATCATCAACAGCTTTGGCTTTAATTACCACCTCTACGCTGATGACACTCAGATCTACCTCTCTACCCCTGATCTCTCTCCCCCTGTCCTTTCAAAAGTCAGTGACTGTTTATCTGGCAACTCCTCCTGGATGGCCTCCCACCACCTAAAGATCAACATGTCAAAGACTGAGCTCCTACTTATTCCTCCCTCCAATGCCTCCCCACTCCTGACTTCTCTATCACGGTGGAGGGTATCACCATCCCCATCAAACCAAGTTCGCTGCCTTGGAGTTACACTTGACTCTGCTCTTTCCTTCATCCCCCACATCAAGTCTCTTTCCTCCTCCTGCCGATACCAACTGCGTAATATTTCCAGAATTCGGCCATTTCTTACTGCTGTCACCACAAAACAACTCATACACGCCCTGGTAATCTCCCGACTCGACTATTGCAATAATCTCTTATCTGGTCTCCCTCTGTCCCGCCTCTCCCCCCTACAATCCATCCTGAACGCCTCCGCCAGGCTAATTCACCTCCCCGCCGCTCTGTCTCTGCCGCTCCCCTCTGCGAGTCCCTTCACTGGCTCCACATCCACTGCAGAATTAAGTTCAAAATCCTTATCCATACCTACAAAACCCTCACTAACTCAGCGCCCCACTACCTGTCCTCACTAATCACCAAATACACCCCGACCGCTCCCTAAGGTCAAACAGTGACCTGCGCCTAGCTTCTCCCCGCATCACCTCTTCCCATGATAGACTGCAGGATTTCTCACGCGCAGCCCCCACTCTCTGGAACGCTCTCCCTCGTACTGTCAGACTTTCCCCTAACTGCTCTTCCTTCAAACGCTCCCTTAAAACATTCCTATTTAGGGAAGCCGACCCCCGACTCACTGACGCAACCATCAATCACTCTCACCTTGCAGTCCTCTCCTCCTGTTTCCAACCCCAACCCTCCTAGATTGTGAGTTCCTACGGGAATAGGGCCTCATCTCCTCCTGTACTGTTTGTCAAATGTTGTTCAATGTATTGTAACCCTGTCTATACTGTGCTTATTGTACAGCGCTGCAGAATATGCTGGCGCTTTATAAATAAAGAATAATAATAATAATAATAATAAAAAACATAAACCGCAGATTGGTACAATTCGGCGACTTCAAGGCGCTTCCCCTCAGAGCCACGTACACTGCGAGCAGCTCAGGTACTAAGACACAATGAAAAAGTACAGGCTGACACGGGAACAAACCTGCAAAAAACCCAACCAAAACATGCCAGAACCACCAAAAAATAAAAAGTTAACATTTACTGTATAATTATAAAAAACACACGCACTGAATAAAACCGGAAAGGCACTAATTCAATGGCGCCGTTAGGATAACTAAAGGAGACCTTCCGCATAGCACCATACATAACCTTATAATCCATAGGACTCCATTGAGGGTTCCACTTCCGGGCCGCGAGATCGCGCACCACCACTGAGTGATTGCGGAAGGGAGACGGTGGAAGAAGCGGCAGATCAGGCCACCCTTTTCACCACAGAATGAGAGGTGGGGATAGGATTTTTTTTGGGGGGGGGGTTTTGGAGCATGTTAAATGATTTCGCACTTGCAGAATCGTTCAACATCAGATTTTAGGAGGTGGTAAAATTCGCAATTTCGCATCTCAACGGTAACTTGTGCCGGCACTTTGTAATCCGATTCCTCACTTATCAAGATGCTAAAATTAGATTTTGCTTCCCATGTTAAGTATAGAAGATGCTAAGTACAGCTGCGAGACACTAACTGATTTCACCCCCAGTTTAGCGTCAGGATTGGAATATCGATGCCAGACGTTAAACTTCTCCCAGTGCTAACGATTACATATCGACACACTACATTAACACAAGCTATGGAATATGAAATGCATGTTTTCTCCCACTGGTTCATTAATGAATTCAGTTATTGTTTACATTTTCATTACTAATGATGTTAATATTATTATGTTTCCTCTTAGTGTAAAGAACATCATTCCAAGAGAAGAAATTGCTTCATACAAAGAGATTCTGAAAACGGCGCTGACAGGTAAATATACACAACCTAAACCACAACAACATGAAGCAGAAGCGACTCCAGGGGGGGAACTAATACTGCAAGAAGAGAGGGACCCTCTGATTACTCCCGCAAGCATCTCCTCCCTCTCCCCTGGCTGATCGGCTACACAGTGTCAGGCATTCCCAGAGGGAAAATTATAACTACTATTATACGGCAGTGGCATTGCCTGATTTTCACTTGTAAAGTTAACAATGTTGTTGCTATAAAGCACCTTCTCATTTCCCACGCTGGAGCAAATAGGGAGAAGAGGACGCAGTGTGAAAGTGCGCACTGTGTCATCTGGAACATAAGGTCTGCCCTGTTGACTTTTACTCTGCAGGGAAGCTTTGGATCAATTAAGGGGTTATTCATAGAGCACCAAAATGTCGTCAACATTTCTGCGCTCTCTCTTTCTCCATAGTTCCCTGCACTTCGGGGAATCAAAGTTCACCACCCTGCGGTGAATTCAGCATTCACTGCAGGTCCCCAGAGTGCAGGGAGAACCGCTGCAATACCCTCCAAAAACCCACCGAAACCTGCCGGAAAAAACGCCGATCACAGCGCAGAGCAGCCGCTGGAAAAAGGCGACCAGTCGATGAACGGGGTAAAAAAAAAAAAAACATTACGCTCAAAAGTGTCAAAGTATAGTTCTCTGTGGTTTTCACGTATAGGAGCCTGAAGACTAATTTTTTTTAGAAAGATAATCGTCTGATCTTCCCCAGGCTTAGACTTGCAGCAGATTTCTGAAAAAAACATTCCTCCATGTTCCTACTAATCGCAGTGCCTGGATTTCCTGTATAATATCTCTATACGGATCATGGGCGTCCGCAGAACTTTTTCCAGGGGGGCAAAATTTTAATCCATATTCTGCCCTTTTGACAATGTCATGAGGGGGACAGTCATAAAATAAAGCATAGTAATACAGAGGCCGTGAAACATGATGCAAGTCTGATACAAGAATAAAAGGTGTAAGTGTCTGATCTGAGTGTTACATTTTCTAGTCTGTTAACGCCACTCAATGCATCACACACACACCCAGGATCAAGGCACTAAAGGAAGTGTTTTTTTTAAGGCCATCTCTGTATACACAAACCATGACCCCCCCCCCCACACACACACAGATACTGGCACCCCACTCCAATATATATATACACATACACACACACACCAGCCCCCTTCATACATATATACATATATTTATACACACACATATCTCCTCTCCTCTTAGATTGTAAGCTCTGGAGCAGGGTCCCCTTTGTAGGATGTATAGAAACATTTAAAAAGAAAAAAAATGACATTTCAAATGACGGTAAATGTTTTTCCTTTAATCTATTCAGAAAGAACTGCTTGGGGCGGCAGCCTGTATGAAAAGAGGAGACGTTTTAGGACACGCAGAACAAATTTAGTGATTTTTTTGGGCTAAATTATGGTGAAATTTATGCAGGTTTTGGATTAAAGTAACAATAGGTGCTTTAAAATTGGTTCTTTGGTGCCAGCTAGTGCCTTCACACTGTAACCCCACTGGAGGTATTGTGGAAGAGTGCAGGGGTGGACCCTGATAGTTGGCAGTGCCAAGACACATATTCAAATTTGCAGAACTCTAGTATAACTCAGTGATACACCCTGATAATTGTCAGTGCCAACACACAGATTCCAATTTCCAGAAATCTGCTATAACTCAGTGATACAGCCTGATATGCAAAAATCTCCTCTCCTCTCTGATTCACTCCAACAAACACACGCTGGGGCTGCGGGGAAGTTTTATATAGTGTGCTGCGGGACTCTGAGCCCTGATTGGCATAGTCTTGCACCTGTGGTCAGGTACAAGGCTGTAGCCAATTACAAGCTTCAGGCAAGTGGAAAAGTGCATTGTGGTCCATTGTGGGCGAACACGCGGAAATGTTCGATGTTCGCCAACGGGCAATGTTCGAATAAAACTCCTGTTTGAATCGAACCGAATGCCCATCCCTATCTAAGAGGAGAAAGGACCCTGCTCCAGAGCTTACAATCTAAGAGTAGAGGGGACCTGTCTCAGAGCTTACAATCTAAGAGGAGAGGGGACCCTGCTCCAGAGCTTACAATCTAAGAGGAGAGGGGTGGCACATTAGGTGAGTGTAAATAGAGGACCTGAAATATCGGGGCACATGTGGGCTGTGTGGGAAGGTTGTGCGAGCAATGTACAGTGGGGGGGGGATCATGGAGCGAGATGATAGGCTTCTACAAAGAAATGTTTTTCAGAGACTTCTTGAAGGACTGGAGAGACGGGCAGAGTCTAATGTTATGGGGAGGGCATTCCATAGAAAGGGGGCAGCCTGCTAATAAGGGAGGAGATGTAGGCAGCGGCGCGGTTATGGAGATCTTTGTATAATGAATTGGATTCTACAGGAAACAGGAGCCAGTGTAAAGATTGACAAAGGGGCGAAGTACGAGAGATGCGTGAAGTGAGGTGTATGAGTCTGGCACAGTCATTCATAACTGTAGTAGATCAATGTTATACTCATCTACCACTAGAGGGCATAGTTGTGTGCGTTATAGGGTTGCACCGATACCGATACTAGTATCGATATCGGTGCTGATACCGGGTACTGCAGGAGTACTTGGTACTCGTGCAGTACCCCCGATATTTTTTCCCGATACCGGAAGCCGGCATTGAGCCGGCTTGCTGGTATCCGAGGGGCTGCGGCGGCTGTCCGAATGCTCTATCGGCATTCGGACAGGCCCTGCAGCTCCTCTCCGCCCTTTGTTTATACTTACCTTCCTTCAGCGCCGCCGTGAAAGTCTTCGCGCGCGCTTGCTCCTAGGAAGGTCCCCAGCCGCGATCACGTGGGACCATGTGATCACGGCTGGGGTCCTTCCAACGAGCGCACGAGCGGAAACTTTCCCGGCGTCGCTGAAGGAAGGTGGTAAGTATAAACAAAGTGAGCAGCTGCAGGGCCTGTCCGAATGCCGATAGAGCATTCAGACAGGCCCTGCAGCTGCTCTCCGCTCATACTTACCTTCCTTCAGCGACGCCGGGAAAGTTTCCACGCGTGCGCTCGTTGGAAGGACCCACAGCGTGATCACATGGTCCACGTGGTCGCGGCTGGGACCTTCCAACGAGCGCGCGCGGCGAAGACTTTCCGGCGGCGCTGAAGGAAGGCAAGTATGAGCGGAGAGTGCGGGGGGGGGGGCAAATCCATGAGCAGGGGGGCAGGATATCCATGAGCTGGGGCAATATCCATGAGACCTGGGGGCTTTATAGGATGTTTGTTCTTATTGGAAAGCGTCACATAACATAAAATAAAAGTATCGGTAATTGGTATCGGTGAGTACTTGAACAAAAGTATCGGTACTCGGTCTTAAAAAAGTGGTATCGGTTCATCCCTAGTGCGTTACCAGTTGTCTGTTAATGTAACTAGTGTTTTAGGGTCAGAGGTTGTTGTTGTCAGTTTCCTGAGTTAGAGAGAATAAGTGATTCATCCACAACCTGTCTCTGCATCAGTTTTATGAAGATATTACATAATTGGCGATGAGGATAAACCGGTGTGTATTGGGAGACTGTTATGTGAAGGTTCAGAGTCTACATAGCAGCCGAAGACGAGCTACAGAAAAAAAACTGCAGACAAAGAAGTCTTTTGCTGAGACATGATGGCTGCACTTGTGGGAACTGTGAGCCCCTTTGACTGTGAGTTTATTTATTTTTTTATGAAGGATTTTACCAGGAAGGATACATTGAGATTTCTCTCGTTTTCAAGTATGTCCTGGGTTCAAGAACATTGTATTTCTGTAACAACTGTAACAATTCAAAGTTACAGTTACAAGTACTTATACGGCTCCGCCAGATTCCATAGCGCTTTACAATAGGGAAGCACAAACAGGTTACTTACATGATACAAGAGGAAACAACCCTGGTCGTAGGATAACTGTCCGGGTAAGGCTGGGGTCAGACGAACGCAGTGTTAATGTCCGTTTTGCCGCACATAAGTACGTCCGTGATAGCATACAATTGTGTTAAATGGAGCCCCACACACGAAGTACGTCCGCACAGAAGTGCGGGGGCTGACGGACGCTGCAAACGGACGCAGGTTAGGCAAGAACGTAATACTGCTAGAACGGACGTGCGGAGTGCGCCACGTCCACAACGTCTGCATAGCTTTGTGTGTGAGTGATGGAGCATGGTCAGACGGACTGCATTTATACGTCCAGCATTTTTCACGGACAAAATGGTTTTGCATTTTAATTTATTTTTCCCTCCTACATCCGTCAAAAATAACTTCAGTGAAAAAACGTACTGTGTGACCACTACTGCGTCTTCCGTACTGACGATGTCCGTACTGCACGGACGTACAGTCCATAGAAATCACGCTCGTCTGACCCTAGCCTAACACATCACTTTAAACCAAGAGCTCAGGCAGACATCCCGTAAGCTTACACGCCAAGGGACTAGGGTAACTGAAAAAAAATGGGAGCAGAGGGAAGGTCAAACTGATGGCCAGTAGAATATCGTAGGGATTGCATGAAAAGGACCAGATGTTTGGGCTTAGTAAGAGCAATTAGTGAGAGAAGTGGAGACAGCTGGAAAGGGGAGCTGAAATTAGGTTGCAATCATGGGAGGAATACATAAAAATGCTGGAATATTTTTTTCAAGCAAATGAGATTACTGATGACGGTAAGAAGAAAGCTGTGTTATTAAGTGGAGTCCACATATTTATTTATTTATAAAGGATTTTACCAGGAAGGATACATTGAGATTTCTCTCGTTTTCAAGTATGTCCTGGGTTCAAGAACATTGAAGTGTTACAGTTACAGAAATACAAAGTAATACAATGCAAGATATTAAAAAACAACACAGATTACAGAAAATAAATATGTAGGAAATAGTCATTAGGTTACATGTTTACAGGTGCATTCTGTACCGAGGTATGTTAGTAAGTAAATATAGTTTGCTGAGATGTTTGCTGTGTCCTGTGACGCCAGCTGAGAAAACATATCAGGATCTTGGTCACCATGCTCAAAGCCCATTATAATCACCCTAATGCGGGCCTGCGGCACATTCTGGGTCCCGGCTGGCTGCATCCGATGGATAGCCGCCGGGACTCCTCATCTCTGCAGGCCTGGCGGCAGCCTCCGCTTTCCTGGTGGTCCCTGTGGTTTGTGGGGTGCTGCACTGTGATCTGTGCATAGCGCACAGACAGCAGAGCACGTCCCACACTGACACAAGTGCCGGCGATTGCTGATGACTTGTCACCTGACCGCCGGCACTCACTGGCTGTGTCAGAGCGCTGGCGGTCAGATGACCGGTCATCAACGTTCGCCAGCACCCGTGTCAGTGTGGGACGTGCTCTGCGGTCTGTGCGCTATGCACAGATCGCAGTGCAGCACCCCACAAACCACAGGGACCACCAGGGAAGCGGAGGCTGTCGCCCGGCCTGCGGAGATGAGGGGTCCTGGAGGCTATCCATCGGATGTGGCCAGCCATGTTTCCCCCTCCTCGACCCCACCCCCTCTGTGCAAGTGGACCACCAATGATTCAAATTCAACCCCCTCCCTGCAAGCTAAAAAAAAAAAAAAAAAAAAGGTAAGCGGGAGAGGGAAATATTTATACGCACATCACTGTGTTTTATTGCTGTTTATTCTGTGATACGCTAATACACACTCCACATTGCTGAGTTTTATTGCTGTGGATTCTGTGATATGATCATACACACTGCGCATTGCTGAGAGTTTTATTGCTGTGGAGCTGTGATACGCACATACACACTGTATATTACTGTGAGTTATATTGCTGTGGAGCTCTGTGATAGGTTCATACACACTGCACATTACTGTGAGTTTTATTGCTACATACCCCCGGGGTGTAGGGGGGAGGATATATAGTTTTATATGTGAACGTATGTATTTGTCTTTAAACAGGCTGCTGTGCGTAAAAATTCTGCGCCTGTTTCCTTGTCTCAGTCCGGTGTTGCCCCCTTGTCTTGCACCCTAAAAGGATTGTATTGCGCACAGAAATCGCCACAATAGCTGCTGCCTGCACTCCACAAAAAGAATTACAGCGAGTGTCTTGGCAGCATCGTGAGGTACAGGTAGGAGACTGTATTGGTGCAAGTCAGCAAGAGGTTAAATGGGCCACTCTACTCAAATTTCACTCCCTTTTTAACATTTAACCACTATGCTGCTGACGACGCGCTGAGCGCATCCTCTGGTTTCATGTTTGCGTGCAGAGGATGTACTTGGCACATTGTTGAAGTCCTTGCGAGATCCAGCAGGTCAGCATAGTGATTCCCAGAGTGAGACTGAGGGACTTTTTCTCCCAGTCTCCCTCTGCTCCTGGCAGTCAGAAGAGGCGGGTGGAGCCGCTGTTCTTGCCGCGAGATGAGAGGTGAGTATCTGATTTTTGGTGGGGTTCAGCTGGTGCTGACTGATTCTGCAGAAGTGGAATCTGTTAGCACCAGGTCCTAGCTGTGAGTAAATGTTCAGTAACCGCAGCCAGACGTTAATCAGCACTAGTATATTGTAATCCTAATGCTGATTAACACTTTGCGCTCCCCATGTTACGTATAGGGGCACAAAGTACAGTAACCTCGCACTGAAAAGCGCAAGATTCCAAACGGTAATGGGTTTTTTAACCAGTTAGCGATTGGATTGTAATATGGTGCGTCCACGCTAGGACCACCAGAGCTAACATTAACGCTCACTCAGGTGAGCACAAACATTAGGAATATAATATAGCCCTTAGAATATACAACTAACAATCTTTTGGATGAAAAAGTGTGGTAAAATAAATTTACACGCTGCATGTGATCGAAATCCAAATGGAAATTTAAATTTTTTGATCTAGCATTTTGACGCGACATGATGTATACCGGGGTCAATGGTCCTTGAGCGGTTTTGGAACTATATCTCATATGTTGCCCGGCCACTAATTCAGTTAGTTGAGACTCATTGGAAATGTAGTTCCAAAACTTCTGGGTATCCAAGGTTGCTGAACCCCTGAAGCATACACATAGCAATGATATATTTTGTCTGACTCCGTGAGTGTGTGTGTTTGTGTATGTATGCATAAGGCTAGGGTCAGACTAACGCATTTTTCGCGTTGTCTGTGAAAAAGTGCGTTCGAACAAATAGACACATTTTTTCACGGAATACGTGATAGTGGTCATACTATGCGCATTTTCGTCCGTGATTTTGTACGGATCATCAATAAAACACTTTTTGCGTCTGGACGTTATGTTGGCCGGACATTAGCAGCGTCTGACGTCTCCCAATCACGCACACACACCGCTAGCGGACGCAGCGCACTCTGTACGTCAGAACTAGTGGTTTCACGTTCTCGAAAAAATGCATTTGTTTGCCGCTTGCGTTGCGCGGCCGCACTTTTGTGCGACCGTACTTCGTATATTGGCCGTCATTGCCCGGCATCTGCTGCTAGCACGGCCGTGATTAAGTGCGGCTGCACGCGCGTTCGCACTGCCTCAGTCTGACCCTAGCCTAAGGGTATGTGTGTGTGTATATATATACTGTTTTTTATATAGACGTGTGTTTGAGCTTTTGGGTGGACACCGTAAAGCAATAGGCTGCGCACGCCTATGTGCAGAGATAGAAGTTAAATTCACAAACGAGGAAAACGGGCGAGACAGTGGCTGGGGTTTGTGGCGGAGTTAAAAAAAAAAAAATTAAAAAGTTAGAACACTGAGTATGGGCCTACTCTTCAACAAATGCTTTGTGACAGGCTGGTGTGTGGCGTAAATGACAACCGAATGCAGAGAAGGCTGTTGTCGGAAGTGGATTTGACCTTTGAAAAGGCCCTTAATATGTGTCAGGTGATGGAGTTGCCTAACAGACATTTAAGAGATCTCTAAGGCCTATCTGGGGATGAAAAATCACAGGCTCCAAGGTCCTGAATGGTACAGGCGGCGATGCATAAGGTGCCCTCAGAGGACAAGAGGGGGCAGAAACTTAAGTACAGTTCATATGGTGCTTCTAAAGCTGGTAGGGACTGTGGTATGGCTAGGAGGGGATTAAACTGAAGTCCTTACCGGCGATGGTTGCCAGATGTGTCTTTCTGCTCCTGTGGTAAGGAAATGAGGTTCTTCTTCCCACAATCCCTTGCTGGAGAAAGGAAACATGTGACTAGCCAGCCTATAGGATTCTAGGAAGGCTGGCTGAATACCGGGGTGCTATAAAAATAAACTGCCACTAGATGGCTCTCTAAAAAAAAACATATACATTACTATGTAACCCATTGAATCCATCTGCCCTAAGGCAGCACAAACATGCTAAGGAGAAACATCTGATGGAATGTCACAATGTTTATACTAGAAATTTTGGTGTGGGACCTGCCTGGATTCTGGGGACAGTTCAGGAAAAGATGGGATGTCATGCTCAGTCGCACTTGGAAATGGCCAGATTGGGCATCGTCATATTGACCAGGTGAGAACTAGATATATTGTATCTCTGGGGATACCGTCGGGTTTGGGGGACCAATTAATGCCAGATAGGATGCAGCTGGCATCCCCTTCTGATGACATTTTTGCAGAAGACGGTAAAGGGGCGCAGACGGAGGGAGAGCATCCAACGGAAAAGAAGTCAGAGGTGTGTCCAGGTGTGGAGGAGCAGCAAGAGTTAAAGAGATCCACCAGACAGAAGAAAGCACCAATTTACCTGCAGGATAATGCTTAGCTTACTAGGGAGTTCCCCAGCCACAGGACAAGAATGCGTCTTGGAACTCACTAGTTTGCCTGAAGTCACAAGTTTCTGTGTGCCTATGGACACGTGAATTGCATGTTTGAAACTATTGTTATTCGAGGGAAGGGGATGTAGTAGATCAGTGTTATGCTTATCAACCACTAGAGGGCATAGTTGTGTTTGTTACCTGTTTTCTGGGTCAGAGGTTGTTGTTGTCCGTTTCCTGAGTTGGAGTGCTGTGGCTGTACCAGGGAATAAGTAATTCATCCACAACCCATCTCTGCATCAGTCATATGAAGATATTACAGTAACAGACTGCAGAGGGAGAATCTGGGATCTCTTAAGGCCAGAGAGAAGAAGGTTACAGTAGTCGAGGCGGGAGATAATAAAAGCTGGGATGAGCATTTTAGCAGAGTCTGGATTAAGAAAGGGGCAGATGCGTACAATGTTTTTTAGGTGGAAGCAGCAGAATTTGGTTAATGACTGAATGTGAGAAGTGAAAGGGAGACCAGAGAACCCTGAGGCAACGAACCTGTGAGTAGGGATGAGCCGAACAACCCCCGAGTTTTTTTGGCGGTGAAAAGCAAGAGAATGGAAAATTCTAGACCAAATAGCCGATTTGGAAAGTGAGATAAATGGGAGAATTTTTCTGGTTCGGCTATTTTGACCTAGAATTTTCCATTCTCCAGTCATTCTCCTGAGTTTAACCTTTCTCTGAATAACCCTGTCAGGGTTATTCAGAGAGCGGTGAAGAGCAGGAGAATGACTGGAGAATGGAAAATTCTAGGTCAAAATAGCCAAACCAGAAAAATTCTCCCATTTAGGCTGGGGTCAGACTAGCGAATTTTTAATGTGCGTTTAGGCGCACTTAGGCTAGGGTCAGACTAACGCATTTTCACGTTGTCCGTGAAAAAGTGCGTTCGAACGAATGGACGTATCTTTTCACGGAATACGCGATAGCGGTCATACGATGCGCATTTTCATCCGTGATTTTGTACGGATCATCAATAAAACCCTTTTTGTGTCTGGACGTTATGTTGGCCGGACATTAGCAGTGTCTGACATCTCCAAATCACGCAAACACGCCGCTATGCGGACGCAGCGCACTCTGTACATCAGTACTAGCGGTTTGACGTTCTCGAAAAAATGCGTTCGTTTGCCACTTGCGTTGCCCTGCCGAACTTTCGTGCGGCCGTTCTTCGTATGTTCCCCGGCATTGGACGTCATTTGCTGCTAGCACGGCCATGATTTCGTGCGGTTAAACGCACGTTAAAACTGCTTTCGTCTGACCTTAGCCTTAATCACGGCCGCATTAGCAGCAAATGACGGGCAATGACGGCCAATATACGAAGTATGGTCGCACGAAAGTCCGGCTGCGCAACGCAAGTGGAAAATGAACGCATTTTTTCGAGAACGCAGAACCGCTAGTATGGACATACAGAGTGCCCTGCATCCACTAGCAGCGTGTGTGCGTGATTAGGAGACGTCAGACCCTGCTCATGTCCGGCCAACATAACGTCCAGACACCCAAAGTTTCCTGGTTTGGATCCGTAAAAAATCACGCACAAAAATGCGCATCATATGACCGTTTTCACGCATTCCGTGAAAAAATATGGCAATGCGTTCAGACGCACTTTTTGACGGTCGCTGTGAAAAATGCGTTCGTCTGACCCTAGCCTTATCTCACTTTCCAAATCGGCTATTTGGTCCAGATTGTTCTCTTTTCCTGCCATTCTCCTGGTTTTCACCTTTCTCTGAACAACCCTGAGAGACAGGTGAAAGCCAGGAGAACTGGAAGAAGAGAACAATCTAGACCAAATAGCCGATTTGGAAAGTGAGATAAATGGGAGAATTTTTCTGGTTTGGCTACTTTGACCTAGAATTTTCACTTCTCCAGTTATTCTCCTGCTTTTCACCGCTCACTGAATAACCCTGTGAATGTTTAATCCTGAGGTGAGAAATAACATTGCTTTAGATGTTAAAAGCGGGCAATGAGGAAATTTTGTATTTTTTCACATAGCAGTTAAATGCAGCATATTAGGAAGTTTTAAAAGGGAAATTACTCACTCAGAACTGAAGCAGACACCCCACACCTACATTTTATGTAGAATGAATCAAATTGATTAGACGAGCCTAAAACACCTGTTATGACATTTGAAAACCAGAGGTCATTTAGAGGTGAGAATCGTTGCACGTACACATTAGTTTTTAATTCAATATCTAATAAACCGTTGCTTATAATATTCTGCAGTAAAGAGTCTCTTTATTTCTAGATTTTTTAGTATATTTTTTTTTAAGCATTTTTTATACTTTTCTCAATTTTTTTTTTCTGAACCTGAACCGAACACGCCAAACTGTTAGGCTTTTCGGGTAGATCGCGAACTCCGAAGTTCGGACCGAACTCCGAACCCGAACCGCTCATCCCTACCTGTGAGGTATAAGTAATGGTGGCACCAGAACCGTAGCTAGCTCCTTTTGCACCCGAGGCAAGAACAGAAAATTGCGCCCCATACACAATATTTTTTACAGATAGATAGATATATATCTATCTATCTATCTATCTATCTATCTATTATACATACAGGACCCTCTACGCATGCGCCCCATAAACATGACATCTGTGACAGCTGGTTGGCTGCGAATGCTAACCCCAGATTGTATAATAACTTGCCACTTTGTTTTGAATTTTACAGATCTTCAGTTCCAGTTCAAACTCACCGTCAGCAGGGCATCAATTGCACACTCAGAACGAACTGGAACTGAAGATCTGAAAAATTTATAACAAAGTGCCAAATAATTATCCAAACTGCCGATCACTTTTCAGGTTTATAAAATACTGTACATTACTGATACACTTGTACAAACTGCACATTACAGAGCTCCACGGCAATAAAACGCACAGTAATGTGCAGTGTTTATGAGCATATCACAGAATCCACAGCAATAAAACTCACAGTAATGTGCAGTGTGTTTGAGCGTATCAGAGCTTCACAACAATAAAACTCTGATAAACTTCTACACACTGCACATTACTGAGTTTTATTGCTGTGGAGCTCTGTGATACGCTTATACACACTGCACATTACTGAGCTCCACAGCAATAAAACTCAGTAATGTGCAGTGTAAGTATATATTAAAATGCATAAAACTATTAATATATTTATTAACCCCCCTGGCGGTATTCCCGAGTGTGGCTCGGGGTTAAATTTCAGAGCCAAAAACAGTAACCCCAAGCCACATTCGGACTGGTACATACTGTACCTTGTCCCTGCGTTGCCTTGATCTCCTCCCGCAGTCTCCTCCGGCCGGTCATGTCATCCTGCTTCCAGGTTCCCTTCTCTGCGAGCTCCGCAACGCAGGGGGGCAAGACCCGGTGGAGATTCGAAAAAAAAAATCCATTTAAAACAATATATGATTTTTTTTGAAGCGGTATAATCAGACCCGCAGGGAGGTTAAATAATATTGTTTAAAAGCTATTATAATAATCATTATTGACGAAAGTAAGGTGATGGGGAAAACCCTCACTAACTCAGCGCCCCACTACCTGTCCTCACTAATCACCAAATACACCCCAGCCCGCTCCCTAAGGTCAAACAGTGACCTGCGCCTAGCTTCTCACCGCATCACCTCTTCCCATGATAGACTGCAGGATTTCTCACGCGCAGCCCCCACTCTCTGGAACGCTCTCCCTCGTACTGTCAGACTTTCCCCTAACTTCTCTTCCTTCAAACGCTCCCTTAAAACGTTCCTATTTAGGGAAGCCGACCCCCCAACTCACTGACGCAACCATCAATCACTCTCACCTTACAGTCCTCTCCTCCTGTTTCCAACCCCAACCCTCCCAGATTGTGAGTTCCTACGGGAATAGGGCCCTCATCTCCTCCTGTACTGTTTGTCAAATGTTGTTCAATGTATTGTAACCCTGTCTATACTGTGCTTATTGTACAGCGCTGCGGAATATGCTGGCGCTTTATAAATAAAGAATAATAATAATAATAATAATTAATGAAATCCTAATGTTTGCATTTATTGAATAATTTAATTCTATACATTATCGCAGCAGAATAGTCAGCATAAAGGCTAATTTACTTACATCATCCTCCGCACAGAAACATCGACAGCTTAAAGCTCGTAAACAGCGGCAAAATCTGCGAAATCGCTTCATTCTCACTCAAGTGCACAATCTGCAAAATGTGTCCCAGAGCAGCCAAACATGACCTTTTATAGCCAGTGAGTGTCACAGTGATGTCACAAGAGCTCCCAGAGTGTTCCACAGATCTCATGACATCACACTGGGGCAGTTGAGAGACAGCTGCTGATAGGTTGGATGGCTTGCAACAGTTGCAGATTGTACAGTATAAATGACAAATGCAGGTCATTTAAAATTTGTGTTTTTCTTTTCCCAGAAGATGTGGATTAATTGTTTTAAAACCTTTTCTGATAGTTTTTTAAATGGAAAACCAAGGAACTTATATTGAAGGAGAATCAGGCTGGAAGATGGTTGCCACTATGAGCCAGGCAGCCATCTTGTTCAGAATATTGGTTCACCAAGTAAATAGAATAAATTTCATTTAGAAGAGAAGAGCTGAGCTCACGTAGAATTTAAGGAATGTGTGGTAGATTAGAAAAGCTAACAAGAAATCCAGGCAGGATCCGGCCAGCTCTTGGCACAGAGAGACAAGAAGATTTATGAATGGAGCAAGGTCAGTGCGATGTGCCAAGGAACAAAGAGAACATAGAAAACAGACTAGGTCCCTGGCTAGCTGAATAAACAAAGCCAACAGGGAGGGAGGCGCTGGCCGGAGAAAGACCGCACAAACAAATCACAGACTGTCAAACTAACATGAAGTGTATCAATTTATAGTTAAATGTGGAATGTTCTTTGTGTTTATGCTAATGATGGGAGGTATTAACCCACGTGGGGTGGAATAAAGTGTCAGCGGGAGGTGGGCTAATTGGGATGTACCTAATTACGTATGTTTGAGTATAAGACCCCTTGCACGGGGTGAAAGGGGGGCTCACTCTTAGAGATTCAATCCTGTGTGAGCACTTGTGTGACGACACAATAAACGTTTGCCTTTCCTGAAGAGACTCGTGTTTGGACAATCCTTGCTTGTGTCTGGTCCGGCGCCGTTAATGAAGTGAACCTGTCTGACTCCGGTTACATTTCTTGGGGGCTCGATAGCCGGGATACGGGCCCTTGCCAAGACACAGGCAACGGCTGCTGAACACAGTGCGTCGATATTGACTGCAGGTGCACGAGAATCCCGCTGGTTGGGCGTCCGTTGAAGGTGAGCTGACATCTGCAGGCGCCAAGCAGGATTTCCTGTTCAGTGGACCTCGTCTCGTCCCAAACGGACCCCCGGCCCGGGAACTGGGACACCACGAGTCTGGGAAACAGCGAGCAGCGCCGGCGATAGGTAACGTGTCTTCTATGTTTTGTATGTCTGAAGGAGATACCGGTATCTAAGGGAAACGTCCGACTGAGATAGACGGATAAGAGGATGCGATGGCCACCATCCTATTGGCATATCTAGCCCGCCGCTGATAGCACTGACATTGCTGAGGAGCCAGAGTGGCTAGCGGGTGTCTGGATTCGGGGAATTGAATGCCAATCAAAGTGTAGTTCTGTAAGAGAGGGAGGAAGTAGCCACGTGGAGTTGCATAAGTCAGTTAGTGTTTGTAAACAGAGCTTCACCACGTGGGTAAACGGGAAAGGAGGAGGGTTTTTTCTGTGACTGGGCTAAGAGCCTGAGTCAGTGCCTGGTGTGTACGCCGTGTAGTGAAAAGGGCTCATAGTGGAGCCAACGGTAGCTGCAGAGTTAGTGGTGCTGAGTGGGTAGATTATCCATAAAGCAGATTGGAATTGCAGACGGAAGTGTAGACAAGGAACAGGGTGCACATAGTCACACGCAGTCAAGAGTTAGAGTTCAAATTACGGGGTATAAGGAGCCACAAAGGAGGGAATACACCCTCGGCTAATGGAAAGAGTTGAAATGATATATGTTCTGTATTGTGCTGAAAGTATCTGATACGGAATGTGCTGTGAATGAACTGACTCGAGTGTTGTGAGTGAACGTGCGCCTACTCGCTCCGCGAGGAAGCAAATACGAGATTGGACCCCGAACGTACGTTTTCGGCTCAGGCGACTGCAGTCGGCTACTGAAGGGGGAAGCGCCTCAGACACGAAAGGACTGTTGATTGAAGTATCAGACTGTAGATTTTAACTGTTGTTGAAATAATATATCTGTATAGCAAAAAGTACTGTTTTCAGGAGTGACAATGGGTAACGGGTCATCAAAGCCCAAGAAGGTAAAGGAGGGGGAGACGCCCCTAGAGTATATGGTGCGAAATTTCGATGCATTATATAAAACCCATGACTATGGTGTAGAATTGACAAAAGAGAAATTAAAAGTAATGTGTACAGTTGTGTGGCCGATATTAGTCCCAGGATGGCCAGAGCAGGGGTCAATGGACCCGGAGTTGGTACAGAAGGTACACTCCCAGGTTACAGAGCAGTACGGACATCCTGAACAATACCCGTATATAGATATATGGAGATATTGCATTAAGAACAAGAGTCATTTTATAATGATAGCGGGGAGAAATAAGAAGCAGGACCCCCAGAATAATGGAGAGAGAGGGAGACCGGTGTTAGATCAACCGGAAGAGAGTGATAATCTGCCCCCGTCCTACCCATCATGTTATGGGGCAGCTAGGGAGGCTCTGAATGCCGCGATTGCGCGGGCGGAGAGGGGGGAGCAGGCAGCTGCTGTGTCTCGGTCAGCTCCCTCTGCTCCGTCCCGTGCGCCTGCGGAGGAAGAGCAGGGTGCAGTGGGTGGAGGGGATGGAGAGGCTCCACCAGAGAAGATTGAGATGCCCGATGGGAGCATATATAAACTAGTGCCCCACGGGAGTGGTGATAATAGCGAAGAGGAAGAGAAACGGAGTTACCACACGCGCAGCGAATAATATACATAGACCCCGGGATTTGTACCAACATACTCCCCACAAAAGTGCTTTGCAGTTGCCTTTGCGAGAGGTGCCAGGCCCCCCATTAGCGGATGGGAATCCAGGGCCAATGCAATACACATACGTCCCATTCACGACAACGGATCTTTTTAATTGGAAAACACCAACACCACTGTATTCCACAAATCCCGCAGCAGTGGCCAGTATGATAGAGTCAGTTATGCTCACACATAACCCCACATGGGCGGATTGTCAGCAATTAATGTTGACAATGTTTACCACAGAGGAGAGAGCCCGAATAAATAGTAGCGCGCAAAAGATTTTACTCGCTCAAGCCGTAGCAGATGCTAAGCCACATCCAGAAGCATGGGCAGAGGAACACTACCCCAAAACAGATCCTAAATGGCCGTACAATACAGTTGAAGGAGTTGCCCACCTGCAGACATACAGAACCGCTGTAATTATGGGTGTTAAAGCGGGAGGGAAGAAGCCCACAAACATGGGAAAATAGCAGATGTGGTGCAAGAGGTTAAGGAATCCCCAAGTGCGTTTCTAGAGAGATTGCTGGATGCGTACAGGATGTATAGTCCTATTGATCCTGAAGCGACGGAGAATCAGAGGTTAATTAACTCTTCGTTTGTGGGTCAGTCACAGAGGGATATACGGAACAAAATACAGAGAATAGATGGGTTTTTGGAAAAGGTATTAGCGAGTTAGTTGAGATCGCTAATAAGGTGTATCATAACCGGGATCTAGAGGAGATAAAGAAACAGAAGGGACATACCGGGGTGGTTGGATACATGGGGAATGGTGGAGGACGAGGTGGCCCAGACAGAGGGAGGGCAAGGGGTAGGGGGGCTCGAGGAAGAGGTAGGGGAGCCCCTAGGGAACCCCTAGGACCCAATCAGTGCGCGTGGTGCCGGGGTGAAGGTCACTGGAAAACGACTGTCCTGCATTTTTGGCTAAATTTTGGGGGACAGGGTGAAGTTGGGGAGGCGGGAGGTCAAGCCCCTAACGGCCAGGTAACAGACGGAAGGTATGAGAGAAGTGAGGGAATGGAGCGGGTTTGTGGGGCTGGCGGGGACATCATTCGAAGGGCAGGATGCATATTGACGGGGACCTGGCCCATCCCGCTCGGTAGCCACGAGCCCACGGTCACAATGAGAGTGGGAAATAAAGATGAAGTTTTTATGGTTGATACCGGTGCCGAATATTCTGTTGTCACTAAACAAATTGCACCCCAATGGGAAATGAGGTTGATATTATGGGGGCAATGGGAGTGTCTGCTAAATATCCTTTTCTTGCTTCTAGAAAATGTAGTGTGGGTGGGCATAATGTTGAACATGAATTTTTGTATATGCCCGAATGTCCCATCCAACTCCTGGGGCGGGATATCCTGTGCAAATTGCAAGCCCAAATTACGTTCCTTCCCGGGGGTCACGCTCAATTAGACCTGCCCGAGAGTGGCGGCTCTGTTCGGCAGCATAATCCAGCCAGTCCGCACAATCCACAATCTGTGAAAATTGCAGTAGTTATGCCAAGGGAGGAAGAATGGCGCACGGCACCTACTCTGCCTGCCGCGCCGGACCCGTACGCACTACTCCTCGAAATTCCTGGGGTGTGGGCGGAGGAAAACCCGCCAGGACTTGCCATAAACATACCCCCGGTATATGTGGAATTAAAGCCCGGCGCAACGCCGGTGGCCCTAAGACAATATCATATCCCACAAAAGCCAAGCAGAACATACAAATACATTTACAGACTTAAAGATAACGGCATATTAAAAATTCTGCGTGTCACCATGGAACACACCCCTACTGCCAGTATTGAAAGAAGGCACACAAGAGTACCGCCCTGTCCAAGATTTACGAGCTGTCAACGAGGCCACAGTAACACTACACCCTGTGGTTCCAAACCCATACAATTTGTTGGCATTAATTCCCGGAGATACACAATATCACAGTGCTCGATTTAAAAAGACGCTTTCTTTTGCATCCGCCTGGCTCCAGCAAGCCAGCCCCTTTTTGCATTTCAGTGGGAAGAGTCTACCACGGGGGCGCGTCATCAAATGACGTGGACGCGCCTCCCTCAAGGTTTCAAAAATTCGCCCACAATTTTTGGTGCGCGCTCAGCCAAGATCTCCTCGCCTTCAACGCTCAGCCAGACAAGTAGTGTTACTCCAATATGTTGATGATTTATTGCTGGCTTCTCCCACAGAAAAAGACTGTTTATCCGCCACAAAAGCTTTGCTACATCTACTAAGCAAGCAGGTTACAGAGTTTCTAAAAAGAAAGCACAAATATGTAAACAGAGTGTAAAATACCTGGGCTTCCAGTTAACAGGTACCAAACGTGCACTGGGGGCAGAAAGAAAAGAAGCGGTGTGCCGCATACCCCAACCAAAGACCAGGAGACAAGTCCGTGAGTTCCTGGAGCTGCAGGCTTCTGCCGCCTGTGGATCCCCAACTTCGCAGACATTGCCAAGCCGCTTCATCAAGCAACCAAGGGGGGAGAACTAGACCCCTTTCATTGGGAAGAAGAGCAAACAGCAGCGTTCCTGAAATTAAAGACTCTGCTGATGGAAGCTCCTGCGCTGGGTCTGCCAGATCATAGCAAGCCTTTCCAGCTGTTCGTACATGAACATAACCAAACAGCAACAGGAGTATTGGTCCAGACCTTTGGCTCATGGCTGAGGCCTGTGGCCTACCTCTCCAAGCAACTCGACCCTGTGGCCTGCGGCCTACCCCCATGCCTGAAAGCAGTGGCTGCCACCGCAATGCTGATAGCAGAAGCAGACAAGCTGACCCTTGGACAAGTTCTTCATGTCAAGGTGCCCCACGCTGTCAAGGCTCTGCTGGATGTCAAAGGAGGTTACTGGTTCAGCAACAGCCGGATGACGAAGTACCAAGCCATGATGTGTGAAAATCCACGGGTTCATTTGGACCTCATCGCTACCTTGAACCCTGCTACTTTACTGCCTGACTGTGAAGAGGATCCAAATCATGAATGCCTCCAAGTCATGGAAGAAGTGTTCAGTAGCAGGCCGGATTTGAAAGACGTACCCCTAGACAAATACGATCTACAGCTATTCACTGATGGTAGCAGCTACATGGATGATGGGAAGAAAGTCTCCGGCTATGCAGTAGTCTCAACAGAAGAAATTATCGAAGCAAAGCCACTGCCAGGCCATACATCGGCACAATTAGCTGAAATAACAGCCTTAACCAGAGCCCTGAAATTTCTGAAGGCAAAAGAGTAAATATCTATACAGATTCCAAGTACGCCTTCATGACAGTCCATGCACATGGTGCACTCTACAAAGAAAGAGGCCTACTCACATCTTCAGGACAACAATTAAATATGCTGCAGAAATCACGGCCCTCCTGGAAGCAGTGTGGAAACCGAGTGCTGTCAGCATCATGCACTGTCGTGGCCATCAAAAAGGCCGTGATGAAATTCAAAAGGTAATAGACGCGCGGACCAGGCCGCAAAAGCAGCTGCAAAACCGCCACACCAGAAGAAGCAGAAGCTCAAGCTAAAGTACTGATCTGCAAGCAAGAGCCTCAATCCTCCATGCCAAATTACGAGTTCTACATGAATTTGAAAAAGTTTGAACCCCATGGCGAGTTCATTGAAATAATACTGCACAAGTGGCAAGATGATTATGAACTGTTAGAACTCAATCATGATTATATCCAATGGCTTTTTCCAACTCGGACACAAGGCCGAAATTTCTACTCCACTCCCCTAAATCCGCAAGAAACACGCCTAATAACCCCCTTTTCTCTCCCGGAATACGGCGGACCCTTCAACAACACTTGACAGATAGTAATCGACTGCTTGCCCTTCATGTGGCGCATATTCCTTCCTTGCAGGCACTTACCTCGCGACCTGATCTCCCACCCTTGTCCTTTTTGGACAGGTTCAACTTCCAGCAAATACGGCATTACCTTTAGCTCTTTGCAGGGAGGCCACGCTCTAACTAGGGCCCTCTCCCCGTTTGAACGTCTTTGCACTCAAAAACTCCCTTTAACGCATGGTATATCCACAATATACGCTCTCCTCCAGTCAAAAGAAACGGATCCCCCTCCCTATATGGGGCGCTGGGAAGCCGAACTGAACATCACTATGACAGAAGCTGACTGGTCGACTGTCCTCTTCCTGACACATCATGGCACGAGAATGGTTCGATACCATGAAACGTCCTATAAAATCTTAGTGAGGTGGTATTGTACGCCGCTTAGGCTCTTTCAATGTGTGGGATCAACAGACCCGAACTGCTGGAGATGTGGAGAAGAACTAGGCTCCTACCTCCACATTTGGTGGTATTGTTCACCTCTGCAGAACTACTGGAAGTGGGTTGGGGCGGTGATTCCGAGATAACAGACCTCACACTCGAACATTCACCACAGACTTTCTTATTGCTGTTTACCGGTCTATCGACAGCTTCTTTTAAGAAATCTGTGGCGTTCCGCCTCCTGCTGGCGGCACGGCAGCTGATACCGAGGCACTGGAAAAGAAAATCGGTTCCCTCCCTTCGGGAATGGACGGTGCAGGTAGAGGAGATGTACTTGGTGGAGGAGCGATCGCTTCACATGAAGGCACTCATCAGGCATTCGGACTTACCTGGTTCTACTGGCGAAGGTTCGTAGATTCAACCTCGCTCCGAAACCGACTGGCAGCGGAACTGCCCACACCTACCTGATTTGGAGAGAACAGGCGGCTCGGTGGACTTTGGGGCGGAGATGTGGGGGGGGTCTTTCTCGGGGCGGTGGGTCTCCTGTGGCGGGGGTTATGACGAGGTCCGGTATTTAAAATATCCTGGGGGCTGACTGGAGGTACATATCGTTGAGACGGACCCCTGAGGGGGGGATGTGAGACCAAGCATGACTGCCTTTTCCATGGCCTTTGCAAGCGGAGGGCTGTGCTCTCTTTTGAGAGTCTAGTGATACGATAATTGTACTCTCTCTGTTATATCATCCTCTCCCCACCCTCTCCCTTTTATTTGTTTCCCGGGGGGGGGTGTGGGTTTTTTTTTTTTTTTTTTTTTTTTTTTTTTTCCCTCTCCCTTCCCCTTTCTTCCTCTCCCCTTCCCCTTCTTTTCCTCTCTTCTAAATACACTCTTTTCTGGACTGGTCTGGTAGATGTGGGATGCCCGTGTCATACTGATCTGCTGTATAGGTTATGACTGTGACCTCAATACCCTCCCCTACCTTTCCTCCTCTCTCTTTCGCTCTTCCTCTTTATGTTTCTGTCGTCTCTAACTTTCTTCTGTTGCTTAAGATCGACACCGCTGTCCCTATTACAATATCACTACCTGCCTATACACACCTATACACCAGGGATCATTATGAAACCATTATCTCTAACCGTAACATGCTGGCATGTGGCTGGACGCTAACCTGGGGGCAGCGGAAACATGAGAAACTCGCATATGTAGCTCTACCTTGATATTCTGTAATTATCTGATGTCTCTGTTTTTAGCTCCTATATGCTTTACCCAACTAGACAAACGATACTTTGATGATTTTTGTCTCTGCTATCTGAATGTTAACTTTTATGCTGAGCGAAATAAAAATCTTTAAATACAAAAAAAAAAAAAAAAGAAACACGCCTAATGATCAACACCTCAGAAGTTCAGCAACGATTGCGCAGAGCTTACAAGATGATGCTGAAATTCTTCGGCGTAAAAATAGTGGGGGAGACGGAAGATAAAGAAACAACTGAAGTTGAACGAGCAGAAAATTTCGCGTCACGATTTGAAAATTTGACAAACAATCCTCAAAATAATCTACGAATCACACGAATACTGCACAGTCTGGGAGAATTGGGAGCAGAAGAATATCAAGTCCCACTGGTGAGGTTCTTCCTCAAGGAGATCCTTATCAAGAAAAGACTGCCAAGAATGAAGAAAAGTGCAATGAACTTTTTCATACCAGCAGTAAAGAGATTCACAAGACAGACAAGATTTATTGTTTTTCGCATGGCGATACTATTTCCCAAAGAAGAATTCATCTGGGGAAATCATGGAGAATTGGCACGATACAAACCGAAACCAGTGGTAGCTGCACTTCTACCGGCGCCACTGAGTGAATGGACACCTGTGTACTCAGAAAAAGAAAAGAAGTGGCTGACAGAAGAACCTGGAGGATACGGAGAAGATGGATGGTTCCAGATGGAGAATGGACGAATGGTCCTACCAGCAACACTGGCTCCTGAAATCGTAAGAGCACTTCACGCAAGTACCCATGGAGGGAGAGAATGAATGGAGCAACAGTTGAGCACATTTCTACGTACCAGGATTGTCAGCAATCTGCAAAGCAACAGCTCAGCAGTGTGTAACATGTGCCAAAAACAACCGAGAACAGGCCCATCTCAACCCCCAGGGAAACAGCCAATCGGGCTATCCCCAATGGCGTCATTACAAATAGACTTTACAGTATTGCCACCTTGCAAAGGATACAAATATTTACTAGTGATGGTGTGCACATTGACAGGATGGGTGGAAGCTTTCCCAACAAGAACTGAAAAGACGACGGAAGTGGTAAAGAGTCTGATGAAAGAAATAATACCACGTTACGGACTTCCACTCGAGATAGGGGTCGGACAATGGCCTGCATTTATCCAGAACTGTTTGCAACAACTTGCCCGGCTACTGGGCATCACCTGGAAGCTACACACCGCCTACAGGCCCCAAAGTTCGGGAAAGTTGAAAGAATGAACCGTACCCTAAAGACTTTGATGTCCAAACTGTGCCAAGAGACGTCATTAGGCTGGTTGGACTTGCTGCCGATAGTCCTTTTGCACATTAGGTGCAGACCAACCCCCCAATTGAAGCTAAGTCCGTACGAACTTATGTTTGGACGGCCAACCCCTCTGATTAATGGACTAAGGGGGACCTTCGGGCATTGGGAGAAACTAAACTAAATGATCAGGTAGTAATGCTGGGTAAATCAATGAAGAAATTAAATACATGGGTGGGGATAATATACCGCATTTTCTATATCCTTCACTGCATAAGTATTGTCCGGGTGACTCAGTATGGGTAAAAGAGTGGAAAAATGATCCACTGGGTCCAAAATGGAGAGGTCCTTATCTTGTCCTGTTATCAACCCCTACAGCAGTAAAGGTTGCCGAGGTGGTCCCGTGGATACATCACTCCAGAGTAAAAGCAGCTGCCAGTCCTGAGCTAACATGGAAGGTCGTCGCCAACGAGACCAACCCGCTGAGGCTGAAGCTGACAAAGACCACAGTCACGAGCACCTAAATGATCCTAACCCTGATGATTCAGAGGATCAACAAGTGGGTGTTTTGATGGGCACAGGCCCTGACCACCCGCCAGCGGAGATGGGTGTCTTGATGGGCACAGGCCCTGACCACCTGCCAACGGGGGATAACCACAGGGTGCTTTTTAGGGGCCCGGCCCCCACCCTTGATCATCCAGAAATGTTCTTTACCTTTGAAATTCCGGTGGGGAGGGATTGGGTTTATGTGGCTGTGAAAAGAATTGCCCAAGGAATTCTGACACTCGGGGCATTTGTGGTGCTGATTTTATACCTTGCTAATTTGATTTATGGACTCTCACGTGGAGCATGCCCCAATTGTACAAACACCGCGGGGAAAGTGGATATTTCCCATATCTGGAATGGTACGCACCCGGTGATGGAGAACCGTTCCATGTGGAGACAAAAGCGAGAAGTATCATCTGAGATATTGCCAAGAGGACATTTGCTTGTGCAATTTAAATATGACTATGCTAAGAAATCTGGGCAGGAAGCATGTTGGGTGTGCAGCAGAATGCACCCAGAGACAATCCATATCCCATTTGCTTCTGTTCCAATGAATCTGAGTATGTTTGCATCAGGGAATATCACAATACATTCTTTTCGGCCACCCAGAGAACAACCAGAAATGTATGAAGCTGGGTACCCCATAATAGGGTACATATATCCTCCAGAATGGTGTTTCCAATAGGGCCAGATAGAGACACACATAAGAAGGAAGGGTGTTACTCAAGCAAATTCAATTGGACATCATACATATACACAATTGACACAGAGGGACACTCAAATTATCTATACATACAGTGCAGAAAACTCACGAACGAGCAAGAAAAAGTGATTGAAGATGAGTCTGGAGGGATGCAGAGTGTGCTGGAGACGACAAGACGAATGAGACGAATGATGTTGGAATTAGCAAAGGGAACACTACACCTATCACCATTCATGTTAGAAGAGGGATACCAGGTGTGTTGTGGGAGAGTGTGTTACACATGGGTTCCACCAACAATAACAGGAATGTGTTATTTGGCTAAACTGGTCCCAATACAGAGACTAAGGGGAGAAGACACAAACACAGACACAGAACTGCACCCTAGGTACCCACTGGTGTTTGAAAGACCGAAGAGAGAGTTGTTTGCAAAGATGGATCGAATATGGACATGGTTGCCAGCATGGACTGGATGGGGAGGAGAGATGATGAGGAGATTGAATAGCTATGTTAATCTAATGGATGAGATTTTGAATAGAACCAGTATGGATATCCAGTTGTTGAATCTGGAAATGCGAGAGTTACGAAAGGTGCAGATGATACATGATATGGCACTTGAGCAGATCAGTGCGGCTTTGAATGGATTATGTGAGATGACAATGCACTATGAATGTTGCACCTTCATCAGAAACACTACACACGAAGTCCCAGATTATTACCAGGTAATTCAAGACCACCAAGAGAAGGTAGCACAGTTGCAAGGATCAGCTAGGAGGATTGCTGCCGAAGGCTGGAATCCGCTCCGTGGGTTTGGAGCAATGGGAGAATGGTTTGGATCAATCCTGAGATTTATCTCACAGATTGGATCCATGATACTCATGGTAGTGGTGGTCTTGATCATAGGGATACTGATTTACCGCATAGGGCTATGCATGTGGCCACTATGCAAGGCAGCACTGACACCCACACAGACACAGAAGATACCACTGATAATTCCGCAGGGAATGTTCCCAGCGAACGGGAAGCCCCCCCAATATTCAGAATTTCAGAATAGTGGAGTGTAATGGCTACAAGTGCCAGGAAGAAGATACTGACACTTGAGCCAAGGGGGGAATGAAGGAGAAACAGGCTGGAAGATGGTTGCCACTATGAGCCAGGCAGCCATCTTGTTCAGAATATTGGTTCACCAAGAAAATAGAATAGATTTCATTTAGAAGAGAAGAGCTGAGCTCACGTAGAATTTAAGGAATGTGTGGTAGATTAGAAAAGCTAACAAGAAATCCAGGCAGGATCCGGCCAGCTCTTGGCACAGAGAGACAGAAAGATTTATGAATGAAGCAAGGTCAGTGCGATGTGCCAAGGAACAAAGAGAACATAGAAAACAGACTAGGTCCCTGGCTAGCTGAATAAACAAAGCCAACAGGGAGGGAGGCGCTGGCCGGAGAAAGACAGCACAAACAAATCACAGACTGTCAAACTAACATGAAGTGTATCAATTTATAGTTAAATGTGGAATGTTCTTTGTGTTCATGCTAATGATGGGAGGTATTAACCCACGTGGGGTGGAATAAGGTGTCAGTGGGAGGTGGGCTAATTAGGATGTACCTAATTACGTATGTTTGGGTATAAGACCCCTTGCACGGGGTGAAAGAGGGGCTCACTTTTAGAGATTCAATCCTGTGTGAGCACTTGTGTGACGACACAATAAACGTTTGCCTTTCCTGAAGAGACTCGTGTTTGGACAATCCTTGCTTGTGTCTGGTCCGGCGCCGTTAATGAAGTGAACCTGTCCGACTCCGGTTACACCGTTACTGTCTGGTCCGTCTGTAGATGTTGCTTCTATTGACCCGGGTTGAGGACGTTGAACTCTGCAGAAGCCAGTTGTTGACTCGTCCGTTTATGCGTGCTCGTGCCCCTTTTCACTTCCCCCCCCTACCCTTCCATACCCTTCACCGCCTAGGTAATCAGAACCACTTTTGCTAAATGACGGACTGTGGGACTTGGCCAATCGCTATACTAAGTGAGCTCCGGGAAATATATATATATATTTTTTTTAAGCGGGAACATGGGGTGGGCTCGGGTGAGCCATCTGGGGCGGCCACCGCGGTTCTGCCTGTCCCTCCTGGCCCCGGTCCCCTCCGGCCTTGTGGCCCCTGGTCCGGCCCTCGATTGTCTTTGGATCGTCGAGGTGAGCCGGCTATGCCACATTCCTCACGGCAGTTCCTCTTAACTTCCTCCCCCCTTTTAATTTTTTTTATTTACATTTCCCTTGGTTATGCTCACTACCTAGATACTTGAGACTCTGGTTGTTAACGCAGCTTCTGTGCTTCATCTGGATCTTTTCTCCCCCCATCCTTTTTATGTTTCCTTTACTTTTCAGAAGTGCTTATTCTATGTAGTTTAACTCTGTTATCTGCTGGCGCTTCATTGCGCATGCTGCATGTGGTCCTGCGTGGCCTTCATTTCTATTTTTACCTATGTCATGCGGATAATGCTTTAACAATAAAACTTTAAATTCAAATATAGGTGTGACATTAAAGGATTATTGTGGCTGAGAATTATAAGTGTTTCATTCTATGGCATCACGCAGGGAAACCGACAGCTTCCTCCAAACACAAGGGAATTATTGTGCACTTGACTCAATGTCCTCTTTTTTCATCTTGCATAATATTTAAGGAGTTTAATGATTGATTGATTCAGATTCGGTCAATATTATAATCAATACACTGTAAGATACATATAAATATATATAACACTAAATTGTCCGTTGAGAACATCTCCATGTTAGCACTGCCAGCTTGTGGAATGCAGCTTGTGATGTCATAGTGATGCCTATGATGTCAGAGGTTGCCTATATAACAGAGGTTCTGGCTGGCTTTGAGTCAGACCTGGTTTTCAGTTTTCTGGATCAGTGCGACTAGTTGCTTACTCGGATTGAGATTAGCAAATTCTGATATTTTAACGCGATTTACTACAGAAAGTAGACTTTTACTTTCTGCCAACATGGTGGCTATGTTCAGACTTCCATCTGGCATGGACATTCCTACCATGATGAAGATCTTGGATCTGCTCAGCTCTCGCTTCATGAAGCGATGCTCAGCAGAACTCGTGGCTTCAATGCCACTCAACGACTTGACCTATAAGGCGGACTTACTGAAGGAAGCTTTGCTGCAGGATCAGACCTCACACGGTGACAGGATCAGCATTTATAACTTCCTGATCCAAATCGCTAACATCCGAGGTGAGGCTGCAGATATACTGATGGAAGAGCTTATACCAGTGACATGTCTGGACATGCTGCGAGCAGAGGAGGAAGGACATGATCAGCTGCAGAAATCCGCCAAAGACTTCCTGATGTGCCTTTCCAGACTTTTCCACAGCTTGGTCTTTTCTGAGCTTCAGTTCCTACTGAAGCCAGAGACTTCTTCACCAAGCTGTGTAATTCGAGCAATGGATCAAATCAAACATGACCTGGATGTTCCTCACCAGCATATGTGCAACATCCAAGGAGAAGACAAGGCAATGGATAGTGAGGATATGGCCGCAGAAATAAGAGGCATCGTGGCGGCACTGGTTTCATCTGGACGAGGATCCATTGATGGAATAGTCAAAGCTTTCCTGCCACTTCTCCACTCAACCGATTCACCAACCAGCCTGGTGGTAACAGCCTTCTATGCCGAGATCCTGAACTACTCTGATCTCGTTGAAAAATCATTGCTGACAGCGATTCTACAAAACATGGCTTTGAAAATGAACCATGCAAACGTGACAACATGCTGCCAGGCAATACGAGGAATAGGAAACACTGCAGAAAAAGCTTTAAAGAAGATTAAAACTTGCTTTGATCGGCTTCTGCAGATCCTACAGGAGGCCATTACCACATGTGGAAACAACAATATCATCAAAGAAAGCCTGAGATCCATGTCAAAGATGGTCATTGTTATGAGCAAGAAACATCTCAGAGAATCCTTTAAAGATCTTGTTGCCGTATGTAAAAGGTTGGTGAACCATAAAGATACCATCATTCAGAGAAATGCAACATGGCTCCTTGGACTACTTGCTAAGCGTAGCAGAGAGTACTTCTCCGGGGGATGCAGAAAAGCAGTCAAGAAATGCATGCACTTAGTATTATGGAAGGTAAACAGCAGTGATCCACGTTGCGTGTTGTCTGCCATGTTCGCCCTCCGTCACTTGCTCCCATTACTGGGATGTGCCATGAAAGACAACATTGAGGGGATATACCGAGAACTGGCTAAAAAAGACAAGCTGAAGGATCAACTATTTGTAAGCATAGTACTGCTAGCAAAGGTGCCAGAGGTCAGTGCGCTCCTGAAGCACATCGCATTTCTTACTGACCATCTCAAATATGGAAAATTATCCCCTTCCAATGTTTCATGCATTTGGATGTGTCTGGCTGAACTTATGTACAACAGTGAGCGTCCTGTGAGACAGGCAGCAAGGGCCGCAACCATCGTGCTATCCAAGAGATGGAAGAGCTTGGCCACGGTGAAGGCATCTGTGTTGAGTGACAACATGTGTTTCAGTACTTGGACTGCCGCAGGGTTCTGACAGACCTGAAACACACAGCTAGGCCATACTCACGAGGACCGACGACTACTTGGAGGAACTCAGCAGCCTGCATTTAGGTGAGATTTCACAAAACTATTAATTCACTTGTGTCATTCTAGAGGAAACCCACACTGTGATCATTACAGACCCACCCAAAAAAGCAACCCAGAACCAAAATTCCATGCATATCTCCTCTGTATGAGATCTTTAAAGACATGTATTGGTGATAAAACAATACTTTATTGAGGGACATTAGTTATGTGGGGCCACTTAGTGGGGGGACACAGATTTTTCTGTCACTGCCGGCACACTTGCAGTGCTGGCAAGAAGACCAATACAAATTTAAAAAGGAGAGGGTTTACTAGCGCTCATCTGGTCATTCGGCCCCGAGAATGCAGTGTTTAACCATCACAGAGGTCTTGAGGACAGCGAATGCCGGCACATACACTTCTTCAGTTACCAGCTCCACACAACCACGACAATCTGACCACACCTGATCATGGCGTGAATATACCGGTGCAGAATGTGATGTTGTCAGGAAGGGCTTATATATGGCAATCAAACTACAGTGAGGCTGCCTGTTACATGACTTCTGTGCATCAAGGAAACTGCAGATATTTTAAATAAAGAGGCAGAACTGCTAGGCCGCAATTATGAGTAAAATAAAATTTATTTATTCAAGACGAGATGAAAAAAACCCCATATAAAATTAAAGCTTTAGCCATAGTGGCCTTAATCATACATCATGTTGAACTAGAAGTTTTTAAGGCAGGTTTTCTTGTTTCTGCCATCTAATATTTGTATTTTGTTGATTTATTCTGTGTTTTTTCTCATTCTTTCCTTCTTATCTCATTCCATTCAAACAGAACATCAATTGGATTGGATTCCTTTTCCTGGCCATGAATCCCCGTTTGAGCCAACCATCCAAGGATTAGAGGACGCCAGCAACATTGAGGAGGATTTTACCTCCGAGGTGCCAGCAATACCCCCCAGCATCAAAGTCTAACAGAGACAGACCAGGAAGCTTTTTTGGGACTTTGACTGGGTCACTGAGTGGGAGAATTAAATGATTGTCCAAAAGATCAGGTCCAGGGACAGACAGTTTTACTGGAGAGCCGACCGCCATAACAAGGGGTCAGGAAGGAGTTTTTTGCTTGTGACACCATACCAAGAGGTTGTCCAAGTTTTTTCGCCTTCCTCTGGACCAGCAGATATTATGCAAAGCATCTTTTGGACATGGCTTATAAATGAAATTACAAACACTTTAACAATAAACGTTGCCAGAGCAGCCCCGTCCTTAATCCGCATGTCTGATTCATTATTGCTTTGCTTTCCATATACTATTTCTGTTAATTTGGTGTCACTTTTGTCACTGACCTTAACGGTTTTCCTATACCCAGACAGTAATTAAATCCTGTGATTATCACTTTAAAAACATGCCCATTTCCATTCATATAGGACAAAAAGCCCCCTTTAATAAAACAATCAATGCTCTGTAGATAGAGAAAAAATGGAGGGCTAGAAATCCCAAATATATGGGATTATGCCATATCTTCTTTTTCATGCTTGTAAATCTGTAGTTCTTGAGTCACGAAGATAAAGGTGGTATGATCTGGAAGTTACTAAAATGACTCCATGTAAGGATTTATCTTCTATTTTTTGGCTTGAGGAACTAGAGAATCAAAGATTCATTAGTAAAAGAGAAGTTACTTCTTTAAAACATATGTAGCGCTCACTCCCGGAGGAGCCGCTGAAAATGAACCACGGGTCAGTCTCCCCGCACTAGGGAATAAATATACTCCAACACGCTGAACAGTCTTATATTTTAAAAGGTTTACTAAAAGGTTTGCAGTTCTTGAGACACGGTATATACAGGAAGATTTACAGTACTTTCGTAACACGATAAACGCGTAGCGGTAAAAGAAACGAAAACACGAGGGCTTCGTATTTTCGGAAAAAAACCCCGACCGAGCAGAAAATTAAAAGATACGAAATTCGAGGAAAAACCGCGTAGCGGGACACAATAAAATACACAGCTCTCGTATCACGGTAAATGCGCAGCGGGAACCAAAAACCGAAAAGTTGTTCAGAATGTAACTTCAACTTTGCCCCCTTGTATGGATTTGGAAAAAAGGAAACTGATTCCTGCACAGGTTAAGTCCCAGAACGTGAAGTGATATGTATTTGTGTGTGTAGGGTACCGGGTACTTTTCAACTGGCCAGTGAGTTTACTTTAACGATGTCTTCGACTAGTCAGTTGGGGCCCTGTGGGTTTTAGAAGGAAAACAGCAGCGTACGTTCTTATTTACACACGGCCTTGGGGCCTCTCACCCATCCAGCGCAAGCTTGAGGTTCCGCTGACCCAGGACGTCTCTCCGCTCGATATTGACTGGGGACGCCGACCACCGGATCTGTTGTCTGGCCTGCTGTCTGTCAGCCACGACTCAGCCAGCTTACCGCCTGCTCCCCGCTTCAATCGACCGCGGTACTCCTTACTCGAGGGGTCTTCTCTCCTTATTTTATTGTGTCCCGCTACGCGGTTTTTCCTCGAATTTCGTATCTTTTAATTTTCTGCTCGGTCGGGGTTTTTTTCCGAAAATACGAAGCCCTCGTGTTTTCGTTTCTTTTACCGCTACGCGTTTATCGTGTTACGAAAGTACTGTAAATCTTCCTGTATATACCGTGTCTCAAGAACTGCAAACCTTTTACTAAAAGGTTTGCAGTTCTTGAGACACGGTATATACAGGAAGATTTACAGTACTTTCGTAACACGATAAACGCGTAGCGTAAAAGAAACGAAAACACGAGGGCTTCGTATTTTCGGAAAAAAACCCCGACCGAGCAGAAAATTAAAAGATACGAAATTCGAGGAAAAACCGCGTAGCGGGACACAATAAAATACACAGCTCTCGTATCACGGTAAATGCGCAGCGGGAACCAAAAACCGAAAAGTTGTTCAGAATGTAACTTCAACTTTGCCCCCTTGTATGGATTTGGAAAAAAGGAAACTGATTCCTGCACAGGTTAAGTCCCAGAACGTGAAGTGATATGTATTTGTGTGTGTAGGGTACCCGGGTACTTTTCAACTGGCCAGTGAGTTTACTTTAACGATGTCTTCGACTAGTCAGTTGGGGCCCTGTGGGTTTTAGAAGGAAAACAGCAGCGTACGTTCTTATTTACACACGGCCTTGGGGGCCTCTCACCCATCCAGCGCAAGCTTGAGGTTCCGCTGACCCAGGACGTCTCTCCGCTCGATATTGACTGGGGACGCCGACCACCGGATCTGTTGTCTGGCCTGCTGTCTGTCAGCCACGACTCAGCCAGCTTACCGCCTGCTCCCCGCTTCAATCGACCGCGGTACTCCTTACTCGAGGGGTCTTCTCTCCTTAGCACTGCACTCGGATAATAGATGGTGATGTCTATCTCCGCAAGGCTGGGTGACCCAATCCTAAGGTCCGATCCACTTTGTCTGCGCTCCGGCCTATCTGTTGGTCTCTCCTTCTCTGTACGTGCATCCACTCTCCTCTGCTCCCTGGCGCGCTCTGCCTGTTCTCCACGAGGTGCAGGATGTACAGCTCTCCACAAACCCACCCACTTCCTGTTTCTTCGCAAAGCATGCATGGACATGTAGTTCAAGTGTCCAGGGTCTTTAATCGTGATAGTCTCCATCTTGTGGCCAAAAATGGGTACTGCCACAGTAAACTTTAACACATCGCTACACATATATTACCCTAAACTTGGAAATAAGGTCCTCCCATGTGTTTCCGTAAATGAGCTAAACGATCGTATGGATTAATTTTCAGCTAATAACTGGGTGAATAAGATCATTGTATATATAGAAAATTTACTGCAAAAATAAAATAAAACCCTTTCAATTGCTAAAGAATGAAAATTAAATATTGGATAGCGTAATATTCAAACAATTAAGAGTCAGATCGTTTGTGAATAAACACATTATTAGTATTAAAATAACAGAAGAGCAGCCTTAATAGAGAGGTTGATAAAACATGTGCAGTAAAAAGGACTGGCTGCAAAGTGCATAATGTCATCAGGCAATGCAGCAAAGAGAGTTTACCTACTGCTTTAAATACGTGGGAAATCAAATTAAATATTAAGATCAATAAAATTGATTGGTATAGATCTTTAGCGGATGTGTTCCGGTATATTCGCTGCAAAAATATATATGAACTTCAATATAAATTGAATAGATGGTATTTAGTCCCAAAAAAACTTACTAAAATGTATAGTAATGCGCCGGCAAACTGCTGGAGATGTGGTCAATTTAATGCAGATTTCCTGCATATATGGTGGTCCTGCCTAGTGTTACAGACGTTTTTTTATCCCTACAGCCTATTGGCTTTACAGTTACTGTATATTTATACCCCATATATCACCTGGGAGCCACCCGCAGGC